>JAQZBX010012828.1:0-40683 GCA_029593785.1 Cabassous unicinctus
CAGACAAACAAACAAACAAGAAAATTCCTCACCTCTCAATCTCTCTGTTTCCCCTGTTGTACGTAGCTGCTATTTCTGGCTATTCTTACACAGTTATTCATTTGTTTATTAAGCAGTCTTATTGAGATATATTCACATACCATATGATCTATCTAAAGTGTATAATCAATAGCTTCTTTTTTTAGCTGTTAAAAATTATTGTAAAATTGTAAAATAAATTGTAAAATTTTAAAATAAATAGAACAATAGATTGAAAGAAATTATAAATTTTAATCAAAAGTGCAAGGCCAGGTTAGATTTAATATAATCAATTATAAAAAATAGGTAGCATAGCAACAGATATTTATAAATGTAAATAATAATTCAAATATAATAGAAATTAATTATAACATAATTCTCATTTTTATATTATAGCTCTAACTACTAGGCATGGTAATCTCTAAGAATGAGATAAATTATTGGTTTAGTTATTTAATGTCCATTTAGGACATAATTCTTTCTAGATAATCAAGTTCCTATTTGGGAATTCTTCACATCTTTTTGGAAAAAACTTCAGCAAATAACAGTTTGCCTCATAATTTTATGAGACAGAAAAACTCAAACTCTTCTTCAACAGTAGTCATGCTAAATCATTGTTGATCCAGATAGATTATTCTAATTAGAGAGTATGAATAAGAAAAGGTTAAAGAAAAATGAAGTATTCAGAAATATATATTTTCTCCAGTCCTCCTCAATTAAAAGCAAGTGTTTATTTTGTATGAAAAAATGACAGAATACTTGATCACAGGAACAATTTGCCATTATAGTATTGTTCATACACTATAATGTCATTCTATATTCTGGTCTATTTCAGCTCTTTTCTGGTTACTATTTTCATGTTCACTATTCCAGTTTCCTCATCCCTGGTGAATTCTTTATCTTATTTGTCCTTGGATTTTACCTTTATCATGTCAGCAAAACAACTCCTGATAATGTTAGATAGCACTGTGACAGTTTGAAGTTGTTTTGTTAATCCCAGAAAATGATGTTCTTGGAACTAATCCATTCTTTTGTTAAAGGATCTTTTGATTAGATCACTTTTTTTTTTTTAAGATTTATTTTTATTTATTTATTTATCCCCCCCCCCCTTGCTGTTTGTGCTTGCTGTGTCCATTTGCTTTGCGTTTTTCTGTGTCTGCTTGTCTCCTTTTGTTGCATCAGCTCACCGCGCCACGTGGGCCATCAGCTCAATGAGCCATGCAGGCCGGCTTGCTTTCACCAGGAGGTCCTGGGAATTGAACCCAGGGCCTCCCCTATGGTAAACGGGAGCCCAACCAATTGAGCCACAGCTGCTTCCCAAGATCATTTTTGATTAGATCACTTTAGGGCTTTGGTTGGACTATGTCAGTGAGGCATGACCCAGGTTGGGTCTCTACCTTCTTGCTGGGATCTTGTATAAACTGAGAACTGAAAGCAGAAACACACAGAGACAGACGGCTGCAATTTTTACCTTCATGTGAGAAAAGACTCCAGGATCGCCCACAGTAGTAGGAAATCAAAGAAGTCCTGACAGGCTTAGAGAAAAGTTAAGAGAAACCCCGAGATAGAGGCCAGAGGCTGGCAGGTGGAATTAGCAGGGCACAGAGGCATGGAAAGAAGCCCCAGAGAGGCTGGGCCCATGGAGCAGCTCAAAGCTGAAGAGACAAGTCCTACCATGTGCTTGATCACCCACAGCTGATTTTGGGGAGAAAATGGCCTGGAAGAGAAGGCAGAGTCCCAGATAGGGAGCCACCATTTTGCCTCACCATGTGGCAGGAGTCCAGGATCCAGCAACCCACCTTCAGTGAGAAAGCATCTCTGATGATGCCTTGATTTGGACATTTTCACAGCTTTGAAACTGTAAGATTTTACCCTAATAAATTCACTTTATAAAAGCCAAACTATTTCTGGTATATTGTATTGACAGCTTTAGCAAACTAAAACAGGCATGTTTTAATCCTTATCTTGTGCAACCTTAGAAGCATCCAATACCTTTAACTTTGCCCCTCCTTGAAGAAAAAAATCTAGTTGCAGGTGCCAAAGATAGAGTTGGCCCTACAGGGCTAAATCTCAGCCTAGAGGTTAATGTTGATGGTGCAATTGTGTCACTTACCCCTGAGTAAGAGACTACCCGAATCTGTGATTATGAATAAAATCATCCAGGAAGAAAGCATTGAGTATAAAGGAGATGACTTAGGAAAAAGTTGTGAGTGACACCAACATTTAATGCCTGAAAAGGTTAGAAAAGTGAGTAGGAAACAAGGACAGTGTGGCATTTTAGAAGGGAGAAGATGTTTCAGAAAAGAAGACAGTCAACACTTTTTAATGTCAAAAAATGAAGAAATCTAAAATATTTGTATTGGGAGGACATTTGGTACACTAGAAGAGGGAGTTTGGGCTGAGTTCAGGAATTATAAAACATCTGCTAAAAGTACAGAATTGCTAATGTTTTTTTACCATATAATATATGGCTCAAAACTTGGTATACCTTGTGTTATAATTGGCTAAATGCTACCATAGCAATATACTTTAGAAATGGGCTGGCTTTTACAATGAGATATGGTAACTTATCAGTTTCCAGTTCCGAGGCTGAGAAAAATGTCCAGATCAAGGCATCAGGTGAAACTCTCTGTCCTAAGGTCAACTGCCAGTGAACCCAGACTCCTGCCATGTGGAAGGGCATGATGGTCCCTGCCTTCTCCTCCAGGCTGTGCTGTTTCAGCATCTTGGTCTCATGGTGTTCTCTCTGTTTAATGGGTTCCTGTCTGTCTCTGCAGCTTTTTTCTGTGTCTGTGGCTTTTTATTCTTCCATTTATGAAGGACTCCAGTAAGAGGATTACGCAATCTAATCAAAGGCCCTTAACTAAGTAATATAATCAAAAGATCCCATCTATAATAGGTTTACATGCACAGGAATGGATTAGCTTTAAGAAGAGGATTTTCTGGGATCCACCCAGCTTCAAACTGCCACACATTGTTTTTCTTAAAATGTCCCCATTCTACATATAAACTCATTTTCTTATTACTTCTTATTTTGACTTTCAAAATGTGCCTTGTAAAGAAGGCACATCCCTCTTGTTTTATTCGAATTCATCTCACCATGCTATTCATTCATTCAAAAATATTTATTGAGTTCTAACTGTATGGCAGTACTCTTCTTGGCAGTGAAAAGTCAACAATGAACAAATGATGGAGTCTGACATACATTTAACACATTTATTTAGCCATATTGTGCCAGTTCGGTTTGTATTAGCCAGGTTTTCTGTGGCATGAAGAAACCATGAAATCTCAGTGGCTTACAACAGCAACAACATTTATTTCTTGTTCAAAGTACACATGGGCTAAAGTCAGCTGCAACAGTGATGCATGTATTTCTATTCCAGGACCCAGGCAAGTAAGAAGCAAAGAGTCCGGCAAAATTTGCTAAGATTTCTTAAAATTGTTTCTTGGACGCAGTTTGCATCATGCTCTTTGATATTCCATTGGCCAAAACATGTCCAATGGCCAAGTCAGATGTCAACAGAGAAGGAATATATAAGTCCTCCCACAACAGTCCCCTTAAGCTCCTTGGCAATAAGCAACAATTATAATTCACTTAGAGGAAAGGAAGAATGAATAACTGTGCACAATAAAGCAATCTTACAGAAATAGTTACTCCTATGTTTTAATCTACAAAATTATCCTGCAAATATCTATGAAAAGCCAATTCAACTTCTCAGTGTCAGCAATAATGCTACTAAATAACTAGTAATTTTTTAAACTGACTTGAGGGACAGAAGTATGATTTTAATTATTTTAGAATTTTATTTAATGCAATTATTTTTATCTTTTCACAGGAACACTATGAATTATTGATGCACTTTATATTCTTCTTTCTATTATATAGACTAGAAAATCCTCTATTAGGAAAAAGAATGACTTACCATACAGCACAAAAATTAAATCCATTCATTAATTCATTAAAAGGTATTTTTTGAGTTTCTACATTGTGCTACAATCACAAATATGCTTATACACATAAACACAAACACACCAAACAAATTGTCAAAATGAACAATGTCTCATCTTTGACCTCTTCTCACAGTATAGAACACTTTGTTACTAGTTCAGCTACAAAAGGAAAAACACAGAGACTAAGAACTTTGTAACTTTTGCAGCAATTTGCCATTGCCAGGTTATCCAGGCTGGTGATGAGTGGGATTGTTTCTGACCAGGGTACAGAGCAGTTAGTGTGTTGTGAAGTCACATATGGTTCAAGCTACCTACTTGTCACAGGCAGTAGGACCACACTGCAGTTGTGCCTTTTTTTGGTACAGTTCTATGGTCTTTAAAAAGTGTTTATTCTGGTAACATGTATATAACCTAAAATTTCCCATTTTAACCACTTTCAATTATACAATTCTGTGGTGTTAATTATATTCACAAAGCTGTGCTACCATCACCACCTATGTGTGACATTTTGAGTCTAGTTTGTGAACTATAACCAACATATGTATATGAATTTGAGAAAATGTAATTTTCATAGGTTTTTACAATTTGGTATTTTTTATATCATTTTGAATTTATGATGCTTGTTTTTCAAATTACAGTTTAACTTTTTAAGCTATTTACAAAAATACAATTTGTATTACTTATTTTAACACTAATTTACATAGAGGAAGATAAGCTTCACTGGGTTTGTTAAGAGGAGATACACCATCTCTGAATGCTACCGTACTAGTGGGCCAAATGATGGTGATGGAAGCTGTAATGGATTGAATTGTATCCCTCAAAAAGATATGTTCAAGCCTTATAAACCCTGGTCTTTACAAATTTATTTATAAATAGGATTTTTGAGATGTAGTTAGATAAGATGAGGCTAAACTGGATTAGGGTAGACTGTAATGCAATATGATTTATGTCCTTTTAATGAGGGGAAAGAGAGAGAGAGAGAAAGAGAGAGAAAAGAAAGAGAAAGGCAGGGGTTGAATTATGTTGCCACAAGCCAAGGAACGCAAGCCATCCATCAGAAGTTGGGGAGAGACATGGAATGATTTTCCCTTTAATAGGAAGCATGGCCCTGCTGCTATCTTCATTTTGAACTTCTAGCCTCCAGAATGGTGAAACCGTAGATTTCTCTTGTTTAAGCCAACTAGTCTGTGGTAGTTTGTTGCATTAGCCCTGGAAAGCTAAGACAGAAGTCAGTCTGGAGAACCAAAGGTCAAGAGAGTTCATACTCTTTTTATGCAGAAGTATAAATCCTGGTGCTGAGATCCATTTCCTGACCATAATTGATGGTAAAGTGCTAAAACCACAATGTATTACTTTAGGGATGTATTGGATAATAAAGGCATGAAGCCATCCCAACTTAAGTGGTATTTGCATAAAACATAAATATGCTTAAAACCAAAAGAGCTCGTTGCAATAAATAGTATTGAATTAAAAAGCTGACAGAAGTAGATGTTGAACATCTCTATAAAAATATTGGTATTATGCAAACCTTTTGTAAGATGGCACTTCTGAATCCTAAGACTAAAGGAAACATACACAATTGCTGAGACATTAGGGAAATTCAGTATCTAAATGATATTGATGGTATGGTATCATAAAATATGATATTGAAGATATTTGCTTCAAATATAGAATGAATCTGAAGTATGAGTTCAATACCACTTTCCAAAGGCTCACATATCAGGAACTAAGTGAGGACATAGAAGACCCAACACATAGAACAATTAAATCTAGCCAAGTGTTTTGCATTGCAATTAGACTAATGCACCAACATCATAAAGATGGCTACTTTTACATATTGCAATTTTAAAATGGTGTTAATATGAATGAATATTACTGTTAGTCTTGTTATTTTGTGCTATTGTTGACTTAAAATAAGCAGGTCAGAATAGTCTAAAGCTATGAACTGTCAACAAATGTAGTTTGGTGATTAGATTAAGCTTTGTGTAGCAGTATGTTCTAATGGCTCAGAGTTTTAACAGCAAACATTCTGGAGTAATTACCCAGAGTTGAATTTTACAAAAATGCAAATCAATCCACTGCTTTATCAAGAAAGGTTTGCTCTGTATAAAATTCTAGCTAAAATAGAAAAAAATAACCATAAAGATTAATGGAGAGTTGTTTGAATGAGGAGTATTCCTGTTAATAGTGCTGTGTAACAAATCATCTCAAACCTAGTTGCATGGAAAATCTGTTTTACAATTGCCATGGATGTTGGGGTTCAGGAAATTGAACAGGACATAGCAGGAATGACTTATCTCAGTTCCATATTCTCTAGGGCTCCATCTGGGAAGACTTGTTGGCTGCATCTGGATTTATCTGGAGGTGTCTTCACTCACACATCTGGTTGTTGATGCTGTTTGTTGGCTGTGACCTCAGTTGGGCTGTTGGCTGGAACACCTAAAAGTGTCCTTTCCATGTGGTTCTTCCACACGACTTAAGAGCCAGGCTTTCTTCCAGCATGGTGACTGGAAGCAAACATTCCAAGAGAATAGGGTGAAAATGTGCAGCATTTTTATCAGAAAACCTCAGGAATCTCATGGATCAATTCCTCCATATTATATCGGTTAAGGCAGTCACAAAGATCTACCTAGCAGCAACGTATTGGAGCCATAGATCCACTGATTATAATGGAAGAAACATCAGAGTTACATCATTAGAAAATTATTAAAGATGGGCCATTTTGGAAAATGTAGCCTGCTTTAAAAGGTGAAGGTGTTTATCATAGAATTATATCAATATTGATACAATTAGCAATTGGTGACTGCCCATTTAAAAATATAGTAATTGATACCTGAGTTCAATGACCATCACGTATTTTGATGTGAATAGTTAGGTTCCCAGTACAAGCAGGTGTCTCATAAACTATTTCCATTTTATAAGAAAGTTTTCTGTTAATATTCAGATCATAGACACAAAACTCAATGTTATTACTAGTCAGAAATGCACTGTTTACCAGACATTTATTCACAATATTTAAGTATTTAATACATTGTAAACCCTAACTACAAATAGTTAGACATATTTTCCATACAACTATGTTATATTAAATATTCTGCCAATTATGAGTAACTATTTTACAATACTAAGTTTTTTCCCCTTATGATTACATTCATCTTAACTTCTAGGGAAATTTTCTCTCAGCTAACAAAATGTTCATTGGATGTTTGCCACTTTGAGTTCCATTAAGGAAGCCCAACTAGACTAATATGCCTTTTGGGGAATGGGCTGAGATGAGGAATTTGGCACATTTCTTATTGCTATTGTTTCCCAGACATCATTTTTTCTAAGGAATAGAATTTAAAGTCACAAAATATCAGTTTACACTGAAAAACAAATTCAACCCCAAGGCAACTGAAGTTGAAACTTTGCTCAATAATAATGTGGATCTCTGTATACAATATACCCTGATACACAGAGAGCATATCCCTTCCTCAACATAGGCAAAATTCAACTTTCCTAAGCACTAACACAGGAACTCCAAATGTCTTGAGGTTGCTCAGGCCCCATTCTCTTCGTTTTTTGTAAGGCCTAAGTGAGAGGTGGACATAATAGCGTGACAGAGAATACTAGCTACTCACCAAATATGTTTTATTATATTCCTGGGTTGTGGGAAAGAGGGGTATGAGTAGTTCTAGCTGATGGAATGTGGGTGGAAATATGTAGGCCATTTCATTAAAGGTCATTCTTTTCCTGTGTGATGTCCAGATGTAGAAGGTCAACAGAGGACTTCAAGACCCCAGAGGACTCTGAAACACTTAGGGACCATGGAAGGTACTAGAAGGAAGGAGTCTGAATCCTAGAATGACCACTGGGAGTGCTATCAAGGAGAGTTGTATGTCTGCATTGAACTTGGAGGAGCAAGAATGAATTACAATGAGGCAAGGACAAATTTTACTCTCTATCTTTTGGGATCTGGGAGGCTTTCTTTTACAATAATTAATCGACCTTGATCAATTCAGCTAGGAATGTGGAACAGGAGGTATGGTTTGAGAGTGTTTCTTGTCTATACTCTCTGTGCAAGTAGCTGAGGAAGAAATCCACTAAATATAAGTGAGGAAGGGCATTAAGATTTTTTTAAAAGATGAATTGACCTTTTCTTATGCACCAGAGGAGATCCTCTCTGTTCCACCAGTGTGTCTACCCACCCTTTCCCCCAGGCATTAGACCCTTGCCTGTTTCTTTTGGGACAGGCATAATGATGGATCATGTAGTTCCCAAGATCATAATGTCCAGACCACGCCCATTGCTCCCACACAGCTAGAGATTGAGGAGCGTCTGTGTTCTGTACTACCTGACGAAGAAGGACTGACCTACCTGCCCACTGGCCTGACTACATCTGGTTCTTTAGTGGTTGCCCAGAGGAGCCAAATTACACAACATGCAACTGTGGGCAAGTCAGTGCCCATGCGGCAAACTTTTTTTTTTTGATCATTAAGAAATTTATGGTTTTTTTAAATCCACATGCGGCATTTTCCAGAAAAAAGTTAAACAGTTTTATTTATAATTTATAAGGCTAAACTGTTGGAATTTGTACACAGAAACATTTTGATTTCCATTAATGCTTTGTGTCCCTGAATTTATATTAAAAATACACACTCAGATGAAAGTGGAAAAACTGCCAATACATAATTTCATTCATAATCATATAGTACTTGAGCACCTTTCGGCCCCATGGGGGGAAAATGACCCAGCATTCAGGACTACGGGTAACAGGAATGAGAGAAAAAATATGTACTTTTTGAGAATGAAATGTTTCCCATCATAGTGGATTCTTAAGCATATTTTCCATTTATGCTGCCAGCCAGCTGGATGTCTTTTGGCATAATTGTTAACATGTTTGGCATGGATAGGGCACAGGTTGGTATCTTCAAAATGGCCAGTCAGAAAGGCTTCCCCTGCCTCCTGCAAAGCACCTACAGCTGTGCTCTGGAAGCGCAGCTCTGCTGTGAAGTCCTGAGCAATTCCTTGCACCGGATGCTGGAAGGGAAGTTTGTGAATCAGAAGTTCAGTGGACATCTGATAGCGTCTAATTTCACGGAGTGCCACAGTTCCAGGCCTGTAAGGAAGAGGTTTCTGTACCCCGCCAGTAAAGGGCTCACTCCGGCAAGCAGCTTTAGTAGGCAGTTGCTTCCTGGGTACTTTAACACCAGTTGATTTGTGCACAGTCTGCTTTGAATAGAGACCTCCTCACTTACCCACCTTCTCCTTCAGCTGGAGCTCAGTGAACTAGAGACAGGCAGGTGGTAGAGAATAACAGTGGTTTGGCGGGTGGTAACGAACACCTGTGAGGTGTTCAATGCCCAACAAGAATCAGGATTTGTGGAGGTGTCTTCAGATGCACTGTTTTCCTGCTCTCTGTTCCGCAGACTGTTTCACAATACGCAGGTTCCGTGAAGGGTCTTCAGAGATGAACCAACATGAACAAGAGCTCAGTGGTGTTTTGTTGCAATCTGTGGCACGTTGGTAATGTACCACATTGTATTTGCTTTACAATTTTCCTTCTATCACTTCCTTTTCTCTCTCATTCTTGCTTCCCTGGAATTTATTCCTCCAAATAAAGATTCCTCATGGAAGGCTTTTGCCTCAGGCTTTGTTTGGGAGGAAACACAGGCTAAAATAGGGAGTAGAGCCAAAGGTGCCAGAAGCAAGGGTTAGTTGCTGTATCATAGCATCACAGAGGGATTAGACAATCAAGGGCGTGATGATGAGGAATGGGTAGGACAGTGAAGGCAAATGGAAGGTGGTATGAGCCAGTTCTAAAGGCATGGTCCTTACCCATGGCGGGTAGTGTACCAAGCTTTAATTGTGTGCTTTTGGAATTCCCCCTTCCTCTCTGCCATCACAAGTGTTTTCTTTTCTATTGTTGACTGCAGCCGATTGAATTATGTATCCTAACAAAAGGCGTATTCTTGATTTTAATCCATGTTCTTGTGGGTTTGAACCCATTTGTAAAGAGGACCTTTTGACAATGTTATTAGTTAAGGTGTGGTCAATTCTGAATTGGGAAAGGTCTTAATCTATGGTATTGGAGGTTTTATAAAGAGGATCCAGATTTCCATTAAGGAAAGACAGCACGAGAAGACAGAAGCCACTGGAAGAACAGACACAAGGAGAGAGAGCCGTCGCCATGTGGTAGGAGACAGAGCTGCAAGCCAGGGAACATCAAAGATTTCAACAAGCCAGCCCCAGAATACTACCATCCTCTCTCCTTACCTCTGATTCCCACCTCTCCGTGGAAGGGGAATCCTCTCACCTTGCGTATCAGTGACTTTGTAAAGAGCAATCTGCATAGTTCAATCCAGCCTCCTTCTCTCTTTTCTTAGAGGCCAGCCTAACTTTACTCACATCTTTCCTGTTACTTAAGGCCACAACCAATGAGGGGAGCCCTGCTTCGTCGGGGGTAGAGAGCAAAAGGCAGCATTCTACAGCTCGGAAGGACCCCAGTTGGCAAATATGTCTAACTCAGGGTGCATTACGATGGCCTTTGACTGCAGATGATATCCCTGTGCAATGGGTTATATCATGAATAAACATTACACTTCAAGGTCCATATGTCTGTTTCTTCTGTTTATTTCTCATTTGGTTTCAAATATGGGAAGGAAGAAACAAATGCTGTGTTTTACCCCTGATTCTCAACACCTTCCATACTCTCTACCCAAGTGATCCTCATCTAGTCTGAAGTTCCACCCATATGATGACAGCAACCACATTTATATCTTCAGCAGTGACCTCTCCACGTAGATATAGTGAACTACCAATAGGACCTTCTCATGGTCACACTGAACTCAATATTTCCAAAACAGAAATAGAAAGTCCCACCTGACTGCCAAATCTTCTTTCTTCTCTGATTTCTCCCATGACACTTCCAGTTCCTTTAACTAAAAATGTGATGTTTTAGTCTCTCTCACCATCATTTCTACATCCTTTTTTTTTTTCATCAACAACTTTTTCCCATATCTAAAATGTATCCCAGGGTTATCTATTTACCTCTGTGCCCATGCCTACCTTAGTTCAAGCCAGTGCCACCTCACCTTAAACATTAAAGTATTTTCCTGTTTTTTTTTCTTCTCCTATAAAACCTGTTGCCAAAGACCAATCTTTCCAAAATGTCAACAATTCTGGTATTGAATAAAGCTTTTAACTAGGCCAAAACATTTTAAAGAAACAGTAGTTAAGGCAGTGAAGAAATAAGATGATTTCTCAAAATTAGGATCTTAGCCCAAACATGAAAATTTTACCATTAATTTAGGGAGGAGGAATTAGAATTTAAAAATAGAATTAAATTTAAAACTTTTAGTGATTATTGTTCTTGAGGTTGTCTGTTCACAGAAATACAATTTCAATTTCTGCTTTTACTCCTACAGGGTAAAATATGAGTTAGCTTAGTGAACCATTTTTAATGAGATAAATTACTGGCCCTGGAAAAGTTATTTTTCTTTATAATCTATTTGACTATATTCTAGGGTCATTTATTAAACCAATAATACATAGGCACATACTCTAAGCCTGGCACTGAGTTTGGCTTTGAAGATGAAAGGACAAAAAAAACCCATGAATCTGGCCCTCAGTATAGTTACTGGGCAGCATGTATTCAGACCATGGCAGATGAACATTTATCCATGGACCACAGAAAATTTCTACTCTTTTTCTTCAACAAGATCTTGGAAATTCAAACATGAAAAACAGTTCACCTAAATCAAGTAAATGTTTCCCTGTAAAACACCCACATTTTCTTATATTGAAACATATTAATTTGGAGGCATATCACTGACACATAAAATCATCTTTTCAGTGAATGAAGGCCAATTTTCTTGTGAATAATAAGCACTTTCAAGCTAGAAATAATGTGAATCATTTCAAGCTGGCATGTGCAGGTGCTCTTTTATAGTTTTACTAAATATTTTGCTTCTGTGATCTTAGCATTGTTAACTCTGAATCCACATTTAGTTTTACCCCTGGAAGGTTAAAAAAATAAATCATGGCCTAGGAACATAATAATTATAGAGAAGTGTGTGCTTCAGACAAATAAATGGAACTTTTAAAAATTGTTCATTAAAAAAAGTAAAGCATTCTGACTCACCCAAATAAAACACAGCTGAATGATGAGTAGCATTTTCATCCATGTATTTGTGCACCTTCCATCATACATTTGACTGATAATTATTCACGAAAAATGTGTTCCAAGATTTAGATTAAATTATATGTTTCAATTTTTGTTTCCTTACAAGACTGACCATAAACGCTTGACATTAGAGATTTTGGTTATTAATTTTCTTTTTTCTTAGCATTTTTCAAAATGTTTGGCAAATCATAAGGAATCAATTACTGTTAGCCAAATTAATTTAAAGAGGAAAAATAAATATTTGAAGTTGAAGATAAATTACTCAAACAAGAAGTAATAGGGAAGATATTTTAAGGACTTAAAATGCTTAATCATTCTTCAGCATTTTTCCCCCTATTATCAAAAATCCTTCAGAATAAATGTGCAGGGATATCCCACATGGGACAACAAATTCAGAAACCTGATATAATGATTACAAAAATAATTTTTAATTAAAAAAAATTTTTTAATCATCATAACAAACTTTCCTGGGAAAAGGATAATGTAAGTTGAATTGCTGCAGAGCCATAAATTACAAATTCCAAGTAGTTGACAGATTCAGCATAAAAAGAAGAAAATTCAAACTCAAAAATTCAAAATATAAATATATTGTCCAACACCATTAAAAAGTCTGCATGATACTTTCAAAGCTGTTTTATAAAGACATTACTGCTCCCCCTTTGAAACTAGTTCCCAAGGAGAACTATTCTATTTACTGCCAAAATACAAATACAAATACAATGTGTATTTTACATTAAGGCTTAGCACTGTCCCAGGCCTTCATAAATGCTTTATTTTCTTTAGTTTTAAAGTTTTCAGTATTAAGCTATTGTTGTACATTCTTTTCCTAAGACTGGGAAACACACCATTGTAGGAGCATTTCTCTGTGACATCATATGGATGGAATTTAGCAAGCAAGTCAAAAAGATAGCAAGGGGTCAAAAGATTTGGAATTT
Source organism: Cabassous unicinctus (assembly GCA_029593785.1). Classification (NCBI taxonomy): domain Eukaryota; kingdom Metazoa; phylum Chordata; class Mammalia; order Cingulata; family Chlamyphoridae; genus Cabassous; species Cabassous unicinctus. Next base: position 13,069 of record JAQZBX010012828.1, read on the forward strand.
CTCTGGCCATTAGATAATCAATGAGGCTCTGTGAGCTACTGGGTATGATATCATTTTGGAAATATTTTTCCTGTGCTTTATACTGAGTCATTTTTAATCTGATTTTGGGAAATATCACCACATGCTACTTTCACTCATCTATTGAGGTAAAATCTAAGTTATAGAACTCTTGCTCTGTGCAATGCTGCATAGAGCTTGATGTGGGTGCATACTAGTAGATACGGGGTGGTATAGAGAGAATAATAAGCTATAGACCTGTACGTGAAGGGACCTGCAGTCTTATAGAGGAGATGACACAGGAGTCCAGTTACAAAGGTATTGTAGGATATTCCAAGAGCGTTAATCTCAATCAAAGCTCACACTTCTGCTTTTCTCACTCTACACATTTTTTTTCTTATGCTCTTACAGTTAAAAATTCTGTTTCCAGCTCAGGACTGTATCAGAAGTTCCAGACATATATACCCCATTTTCAATCACAACTTTCTCTCTTTCAAGTTTGTGTGTTAATCTATAACCACTGGAATTGCTTCTCAACCTCACCTGAACTTAAATCCCATGGACTCACTTGCCTTTCTCATTACCTATTATTTATTTTCCATCCTACCAAGCTTAAATTTCATGGTTTCATCTTTCAATTACTCTTGTACCAGTACTCATTCTCTCTGAATCCTTCCATGCCAACCAGGCTGGTACAACCCCAAAACAAATCACACCCAAGTAATCACTGTTCTCTTTGCTTGCACCTGTAAATCTAAGCATTGTATATCGGTACTATTGAAGTCACCTACTCCAACCTCAACAGACTTCTGACCGACTGACAATACTCTATTGTTTTTCTGTTTTGTGTCCAACAGCCCCCTAAAATGCATTGTTTAAAAATAACATATTCTCCACAAGTATATTTCTCCTGTGTTCATCATCTCATTTTTTAAAAAGATTTATTTATTTTATTTATTTATTGCCCCCCCCCATTTTTTTATGCTCTCTGTCTGCACTCTGTGTCCATTTGCTGTGTATTCTTCTGTCTGCTTGTCTTCTCTTTAGGCAGCACTGGAAACCAATCCTGGGGCCTTCTGGAGTGGGAGAGAGGTGCTCAATCTCTTGCACCACCTCAGCTACCTGGTCTACTGCGTCTCTTATTGTCCCTCCTCTCTGTCTCTTTTTATTACATCATCTTGCTGTGTCAGCTCTCCACTCGGGTCAGCTCACCACACGGGTCAGCTTGCCTTTACCAGGAGGCCCCGGGAATCCAACCCTGGACCTCCTATGTGGTAGATGGGAGCCCAATCGCTTGAGCCACATCTGCTTCCCTTCACCATCTCATTTTATGTCAACCACTTCTATCTACTTACCTAAGACAGAAAACTAAGAGTCACCCATGTCATGATTGCATTATCTCCCTTTCTTGACAATTCCAGTCAATCATGAGATCAAGTCAATACTAGTAAATATATTAATCTGCTTTTCTATAACTTCACTGTCACCTCCTTGTCAGGCCACCATCATCTTTTGTAGAACATTATAATAGACCCTTAACTCATCTTCCTGCTTCTAATCTTGCTTCCTGAAAATCCATCCTATAGGCTGAAACCTGAGTGACTCTTGAAAATGCAAATCTGATCATTATTCTTTTTCCTTTAAAAAACTGCAATAATTTTCTATTCCTTTTTGAAAATGTCAGATTCTTCATGACTCACAGGCTCTCCATTATTTGGCCATGCATACTTCTCCAATATAATTTCTTACCAATTTCTTCTGATTTTGCAATCTACATCTAAATTTATTAATTTTATAAATTTTTAAAAAATTATTTTATCTAACTTCTTGGACTATAACTTTTCATCTCTTAACTTTAGCTTTTTTCATTGACTAGAAAGTGCTTCCTACTCTTTGCTTGCCTAAATACTATTCATCCTTCAAATTCATGAAAACTTCCTTAAAGAATATTGCCCTCCTATCATTATACAAAACCTACGTGATTATAAATTTTCTACCTAATAGCCATGATCCCCAGAAGACTGTGCTTCAAAGGCAGAGAGTACTCCTGTCTTGGCCTCTCTTCTCCAGTGACCTCTGGCACTTGTACAGTATTCAGTAAATATGTTTAAGTGAATAAATGCTAAAGAAGTTATTTGCAGAGAAATTCTATTCAAATGGCAGTATGTTTGCAAAAAATGGTTAAATAACTTTTAATGATAGAAATAAAAGAAGCTAGATCCTACAGACTTTTAAAAAATAATACAAGAAAAACTATTAACATCTATATACAAACTTGACAAATTGGAAGAAATAGACAAATTTCTTGAAAATATAACTTAAACAAAATTAGCACAAAAAGAAACAGAAAATCTGAATAATTCTATGTTTCATTAAGGAAATTAATTTTGTTACCAAAAAGAAATTTCAAGGACAAGATGGTTTTATTGGTAAATTCCATCTAACATTGAAGAAAGAAATAAAACCAATGTTACACAGACATTTTTAGAAAACAGAGGGGGAGGGACCATGTCCAATTCATTTTATGAGGCTGGCCTAATGCTAATATCAAAAGCAGATAAAAACCTTGCAAAAAAAAAGAGAAAATTACCAACAAATATCTCTTAGGATCTTAGATGAAATATCCTTAAAAATATTAGTAAATATAATTCAAATATAAGTAAAGAGGATAACATATTACAAATACCTCCAGGGCACACATACCCTTTCCTAAACAGTGTGTCATTTGGTCTCACCTCTACCAAATTAAAAGAATGTTACTCAGTGGATTTAACCATTAGTAACAATTAGGTGTATTTTACCAAGGCACAGGGTTTTGGAGTTTCCTATTGCAGCATTCCCCAATTCCCAGGAGACTATATTAATGATATTTCATATACATTTAAAATTTTGAACTTGAGAAGAGTGAATGAAATTCCCATTAACCACTTTCTTTTCTTTTGATTGTTTAAGGTATCATTTGATTAAAACCAAAGTCATTATTTTTGTTTTAACTTTTTGTGTTTCATGAAGACTCATAAGGGTCAAATAATAGGAAAGTTTACCTAGAATCATTCCTTTCCTTCTGATGTTCACTTATTCTTGTCCTGACTTTATTGGAAGCCCTGAATGTTTGCAATATGCCCTGGAAAGCTCATTTTCTTGGTTTCTTCCAAAAACTTTTCAGTGGTCGACAGGAGAAGACACCTTTGTTCCTTGTCTTTGAATACATCTTCCAACCTTTTCACTAGCCTTATTGCTCAGGCTACAGCTATGGTTTAGTACCACTTTGTCAGTTTTTTAAGGGCCTTTGCAATGATGGAGTAATATTTCCTCAATATTGTAATTTGTACCTTTTGAACACAAAACAGAATTTTAGAATATAACTCAATGACCTAATGTTCCTCTCTACTGGATAGTCATGGCTTAGAAGTGCCATAATTTCCATTGAAATCTTTCAAGTTTTACCAACATATAATATAAAATAAACAAGGAAGCCTTCTGACAATGTGAATTAGCACTCTTGCTAATGAAAATAGTGCCACACCCTCAAAGATGTCCATACCCAAAACCTGTGAGTGTTAACAGATAGGCAAAAGGAACTTTGCGGAAGTGATTAATGTAAGGCTCTCCCAATGGGGACATTAAGGTAGATTATCAGGTGGGCCCAAATCACATGGGGCCTTTGATGAGGGATACAAGAATATCATACAGCTAGGGGAAAATGTGGAACTGGAAACAGAGATTGGAGTGATGCAGTGGCAAGCCAAGGGATATTGCAGCCTCTAGGAGTTAGAACACACCAAGAATGTCTTTTCCCCTGGAGTCTCAGGAAGAAGGAGGCTTACTGTCACTTTGCTTATAGACCTGTAGGACTCGTTCCAGACATATGCCCACCAGAACTGTAAGGGGATACATTGGTGGTATTTCAATTTTGTGGCAATTTGCTACAGTAGCAACAGGAAAGTAGTAACCATTCTACATGCAAAATCTTAATTTTCAGCCAAAATTTATTCTAAAAATACATGGCAAAGGGAAAGCACTGCAACTTAATATAAGCAAACTGTATTAAACTTTAATTATAATGTTCAATTTTAGAGTACTGTCGGTTTAAGGTAACAAAAATTTTAACCTTTGAGTTAATGCCAGTCTAGCCTGTCATAGTTACTAGAGCAGGCATTCCAGTTCATTCCTAAGCATTCTATGGAAAAGTACAGTTAAATGGTATGAATGAGTAATGGAATGTCTCATTTAAATGCATAAGTATCTATATATAGTCCATGTGGATTGCTAACCTTCAAAGTTTGGGGGAACGATAAAATAACTGTAGCCGTCTAATAATATTGCATACAGTTTGAAGATGTATCTTCACACTTGTATATCCAGATGGATTTGATGGTTATGAATACCAGAACTGGGACTAGAGTGAAGCAATTGAGACACATGGGACAGAAAATGTAATGAGGTGCAAAGCTCTTCCAAAGCACTGAGAGTTAATGCATCCTTAAGTTATGCTCCCCAAGCCACACTTACTTCATCCTAGTCCTGGCCTGGGTGAATAGCATTTAATAAATCATTATATGATATAGTAACATATCTTTTTGTGACTTGGAAATTGTTATGTACCTAATTAGGTGTTAAAATGAAATTTTTAGAAATCTTTAAAATTAAATTTTATATTTATCATCATTTTACAGCACAGAATATTGTTCATATAAACTTCTATGTTGCCTCAAATTAGTCGTTGTCAAGAATTGTTATTGCCTGGTATTCTAACACAGTGATATGCTTGGAGAATACTGGGAAGTCCCTCTTCATAGCCTTCTATAAAAGGCCAACCCTACCATGCTATTTGAGTTCTTGTGTCTGTTTTTAAATTCTCTCTCCTCCCTTGCTGGGATTTCCTCCCATTGGATGTGCCAAGTCTCTCTCATTCAATTCATCTTCCTACTTCTTATTTCTGATTTGTTCTTTGTATTTTGAAATAGTTATTAAAATAGAAGTAAACAAAATTTTCTTTTATTATTTATTTTTTAGAATTTGTTTATTATTTAGAATAACACATTCTAATTTTAAAACTTTTGTTCTGCAAAAGTCTCTGTTAAGATGATGAACAAAGTACAGACTGGGAGGAAACATATTCAAATGGCATATCTAGAAAAGGAAAAGTATCTAGAATATATAAAGAACTCTCAAAATTCAACAATATGAAAACAAATGATCCAAATAGAAAATGTGCAAATGACATGAAGAGATATTTCATCAAAGAGAATAGAATATACAGATGACAAGCACAGAAAAGATGTTCAACATCATTATCCATTAGGGAAATGCAAATTAAAATCCCAATATGACACCTATCAGAATGGCTAAAATAAAATATAATGACAACACCAAATACTGATAGGAATATAGAGAAACTGGATATTCTTCTATTGCTGGTGGGAATATAAAATGGTACAGCCACTCTGGAAAACAGATTTTGTTTTTTTTAAATCCAGCTTGATGGATGGACAAATCCAGCCTGACCATTGATCAGCTGGCTTTAATGAGAAGACAATCAGGTTTTTAAATTTTTTATTTTTTTTAAAGGAGGTACCAGGAAATTGAATCCAGAGCCTTGTACATGGGAAGCAGGTGCTCAGCCACTGAGCTACATATGCTTCCCTGGAAAATAGTTTTTACAGTGTCTTAAGACACACAAAAAAACATTTTTTTTAAAAAAGTAGGACACCTTTATCATATAATCTTGCAATCACATCTTGGGAAATTTTACCAGGAATACAAATCTGTGTCCACAAAAAACCAGGGTATATGTGTTCATAATAGAGTGATTTTAAATAGCCAAAAAGTAGAAACAATGAAAATGTCCTACAATTAGTGAATGGTTATATCACAGTACTCGCAATTAAAAGAAACTATTAATATACACAAACACTTGAATAGCTCTTGAGAGCATTATGCTCAATGAAAAAAGAATTCAAAATATCAGATACTGTGTAATTGCATTAATACATCATTCTTGAAAAGACAAAATTATAGAGATGGAGAACAAATGAGTATTTGCCAAGGGGTAAGGATATTGTAGGGGAAGAGGATGCATGAGACTCTTAAAGGGTAGCATAAGGAAGTTTTGTTGTAATGGCATAGGTCTATATCTTGATTTTGGTAGTGGCTACACCAATCTAACAGGATAAAGTGATTTAGTACTATATACATGCATTGTACCATTGCCAATTTTATAATTTTAATATTGCATTATAGTTTTGTAAGCTGTAATCATTGGGGAAACTGGATGAAGGATTCATGGAAATTCTCTGTACTAGCTTTACATCTTCTTGTGAATCTAGATCTTTTCACAATGAAAAGTTAAAAGTAATATTTATAGTGGAGAACCAGCATGTTTTCTTCCTCTGTGGTTTTTTAGCAAATCAATATTATTGATACATATCAATAACGTATAAATTCATCTAAGTGTACAATCAATGGTGTTTGGTATAATCACATAGTTGTACATTCATCACTTCAATCATTTTTAGAGCATTTTCATTAATCCAATAATAATAATAATAAACAAAAAACAAAGAAATAAAACTCATCTTCTCTCAATTGCTCTATGCTTCCCCTGCTGTACATAGCTGATATGTATGCTTTCTTCTCTCTAGTATATTTGTATATCTATTGTGTAAAAACAGTCTTATATATGCAGTATCACCCATATTCACATTTTACATGAGGTTTCACTATGTTATACAGTCCCAAGTTACATTTTTTGGCTTTCCTTCTAGAAATATACATGACCTTAGACTTACCCTTTTAACCACTATCATACCCATGTAATAGCTCTGCTAGTTATACACACTGTGATGTACTTTCCCCATTTCTATTCAGTTCCAAAGATTTACAAACAACCTTTTACCAATTCTGCACAGATTAACCCTTGGCTTTCCATTCTCTACCCTCATTCTATTTGCTCGTGATCTGTATTCTAATTATTAACTCCATGAGTTTACACAATGTATTTAGTTCCTAATAGCACAATTACATGGTATTTGTCCTTTTGTGTCTGGCTTCCCTCAACCAACATAATATCCTCCAGGTTCATCCATGTTGTCATATGCTTCATGACTTCATTTCTTCTTTCCACTGCATAATATTCTATCATGTGTATATACCACAATTTGTTTATACTTTCATCAATTTATGGACACCTGGGTTGTTTACAACTTTTGGCAGTCGTGAACACCACTATGAACATCGGTGTGCAGATGTCTATTTGTGTCAATTCTCTCAGTTCTTCTGGGTATATAGCTAGTAATGGTATTGCTGGCTCCCATGGCAAGTCTATATTCACCTTCCTTAGGAATTGCCAAACAGTCCTCCACAGTGGCTGTATAATTTTACATTCCCACCAACAGTGAATAAAAGTTCCTGTCTCTCCACATCCTCTCCAACATTTATAGTTTTCTGACTTTTTTAAAGTGGCCAGTCTAATGAGAAATATCTCACTGCAGTTTTAATTTGCATTTCCCTAATCACTAGTGATGTTGAACATTTTTCTCACGTGTTTCTTCGCCATTTGTATTTCTTCTTTGGAGGGAACCAGCTTTTTTATCCATTGTGGATAAATACTTTGGAAAAAAATATAATAGCAATGAATTACTAGAAAACTGAAATTAAACAAACAAAGCTATCCAAATATAAACCCATTTATATTTTGACAGAGATATCTTTGGATTTTAATAAATATAAGAACAAACACAACATAAAAATAAATCAAATAATAACATTGAAGGTATGGCATAGGAAAGAGAATTGCTATTATACTCTTAACTGTCTTTCTATAATCCCCACTATGGCAGTTTGATATAGTTATGAATTCCAAAAATAAATATGGATTATATTTGTAAACTGGTGTGTTCCTCTGGGCATGATTAAATTATGACTAGGGCTTTGATTGGGCCACATCAGTAGGATGTTGAGTCCCTGCCCCTTGATAGGTGGGGACTCAGAGATAAAACTACATGGCAGAGCAGAGGAGTTAGTTGGAGTTTTGAGTGGGAGTTCTGATGCAGAGTTTTAATGCTGGAGCCCGGGGATGTAAGCACACAGAGGAGCTTGGTCATGAGGAAGGAGAGAAGGCCCCAGGAAAAGAGATGAGCTGTTCACCTGATAGTCTACAGCTAGCCTTGTGTAGAGAAGCCAGCCAGAGAGAAGCAAGCTCCGGGAAGAGAGGAACCCAGGAAGCCTGAACTCTTGGTAGATGTTGACAGCCATCTTGTTCCAACATGTAGCAACAAACTTTGGTGATAGAAAGAACTTATGCTTTACGGCTTGGTAATTATAAGCCTCTACTCCAAATAAATACCCTTTTGTAAATGCCAACAGATTTCTGGTATTTTGTATCAGCACCCCTTTGGCTGACTAATACACCAACTAAATAAAATTTATAAGTGAAATGTGATTCTATATATTAAGCACATATATGCACACTTTGAAAATACTGTGTACATAAATTTTAAAGATTTTAAATGAGATAAATGAGTCTGCTTCTTCCTCATGTTGTCTCCTCTAGCTTTTATTGACAACAATGCATGAGATGATGACTAACTGCACTGATTGTACAGTAACCAGTCAGTATTGTTCTGTATTAGAACAGAACAAAAGATTTCAAATTATTTCAGCAAACTTAACCTATGTGTTTTTAAATTGTATTCAAAAAGGAAGCAAGTGATGCTGTATTTTCAAAATTTATCTTCAGTCTTATGTCAATGACCATTTCTTTTTTTTTATTATAGTTAAATTTGATTTATCTTTAATTAAAAATAGTTTCCTGATCAATGAATTTCCCATATGTGGATCTTCTTTTAGTGAAAAACAAAATTCTAAACTTTCTGATTTTTTCTGGTGTTAACTTTTTGCGGAGGTTCAATATCAACATTATATACAATTGTTAAATTATGAGCATACCATAAATTATGTAAAAGCTAGGTTCCAACAAACTTCTTAGTTTAATTTTTGAACTTCAGTACTATCTGGTATTGAAAAAGTTGTTTCATTCTTACCATACATACAAATATTAATATTACTAAAGGCCCACAAAGTGTAAGGTAAACAAATCTGAGTATCATATTAGAATCTTTAAAAAGTTGGGGTCAAACTGATTTCTTATCTTTTTGAATATTAAGAGTTTGTTCAATTCAAACATTTTCACAGAACTTTTCATCTTATTAACCACCATGCCTCTTCATATGATAATGTGCATGTTTGATCAGCTTCCATATTATCATATAATGAAGAAAATCTCAAATGCATTGTATTAACATTTATTTCATTTACAAATTTTACTATGCTACTAGGCACTCTGTTTCCTAACTTATATATTATTCATACACACATGGGTCCTCAATTGTTTGACTTGACTTGATTTCCACCAACCATGCAGCACAGAAACAGTCTTCACTGAAAATTATACACAAACGTTTATATTCAATTTTTAGATTCACACCAAAAGAGTTCCCAAATTATCCTAGACTCCACCATTATTATATGGTTTGCTTATACATTGCACTAAATTACTTGAGGATAAGGATTATTATTATTATTATTATTATTTTTTAGGGATTGCCAGGGATCAAACCCAGGAACTCATACATGGGAAGGAGGCGCTCAACCATTTGAGCTACAGCCACTCCCTGTATTGTTTTTTAAAATAATAGATTTCTAATAACTCCTCAGTGCAAACAGTTTTAACATGTGGTAAATGGTCAGCAAATATTACATGAATAACTGCATGCCCAAATCTTTTAATCTGTTTCAGAAATTTGAATAGAATGTTATGAAAATATGTGTATAATACCTGACTTTTAGCATTATTTCTAAATGCAGATTTGCTATTTAACTTATTTGTGCCTTTATAGATTGAGTTACTTGACCATTAAAATATTTGATGATGAGATTGAATAAAATTGCATCACCTTCTCATCCCTTATAGCAAAAATTTTAGTGATCTACTTGTTGAAATATGTTTTTGTTAATTAAATACTAATTCTAATTATAGTAATACAATAATAATATTAGTACTAGCTATCATTTCTTGAGTACTTACTATTTGCTAGAAACTGTCTGAAATTCTTCTTGAGCTATTGAATTATTATCGTTTTATGTCAGGTTTATTGACGTATAATTGAATCACTGCAATCATGACAGAATATTTCTAACATCTCTCAAAATTGTTTCTCGTCTCATTGAGGACAATTTGCTCGCCCACACCTATCCTTAGAAACTGATGATCTATTTTCTTTTCACATAGTTTTTTCTCTTGTTTCTACCGGAATGGCATATAAATGGAATCATATTATATGTATCTATTTTAATCTAGTTATTTCAGTAAGCTCATTGCATTTGCATTCATCGATGCCACTGCATTTGTTTTTATTCCATTTTATGGATGTAGTGTAATCTGTATATTCTTTCACAGCTTATGGATATTTGGGTACTTTTTATTTTGGGTGATTACAAATAAAAGCTGCTATAAACACTTGTGCACAGATATGTGTATAGACATATGTTTTCATTTGTCTCTGGTGACCTGGGACTGGGACGCTGGTTGTATGTTAAATATATGTTTAACTTTATAAGAAACTATAAAACTGTTTTCCAAAGCAGCTGTGTTACTTTTTTACGTTCCCACCAGCATTGTAGGCGAGGTCTAATTGCTCTGCATCTTTTCCAAAACTTGATTTTGTCAGTTTCACTTTAAGCCATTCTAATAGGTATGACGTGGTATTTTATTGTTGTTTTAATTTTCATTTCCCTCAAGAATAATGGTATTAAACATCATTGCATATGTCTATTTGCATCCACATATCTTCTCTGGAAAAGTGTCTTTTCATATATTTTGACCATTTTTTAATTGGAGATTTTGATTTTTTAATTGAGTTTTAAGAGTTATTTATATATTCTGGATACCAGTCCTTTATTACATATATGTTTTTGCAAATATTTTCTCCAAGTGTGTGGTCTGTTTTTTATTTTCTTATTGATGTCTTCTGAAGAGTGGTTTTTAAATAGATGCTAATATATAATTTTTATTTTATGACTCATGTTTTTAAATGGCATATCTATGCCTAACCCAAGGTTGTAAAGTTTGTCTTTTTTGTTTTCTTCTAGAAGTTTCTTGCAGATATTTTATAGTTTCAATTTTACTTTAGGTCTATGACTCATTCCAAATTAACTTCTGTATATGGTGCAAAATATGGTTTGAGGTTTATTTTGTGCATATAGATGACCAATAATTGTAATACACTTTGAGAAAACATGTTGACTTAATAATTCTAGATTTTATGATTCTAAAATACAAGAGTTTATATATAAAACCCAGAGATAAAGCTAACATAAATGTCATATTGTGTTGATTTGCTGTAATACATTTCAGGGTAAAATTGTTTCCAATTTGCTATTTGTCTATAAAATGTAAGAGCGGTGTTTTATCATTGTAAAATTTTGGTTGATTTGCACAAGCAATACTCTTGAAGAATATTTTTTCCTCTAATATGAATGACTTAGTAAATAACTAAAATATTTTAAATTGTAAATATGTAAATAATACATTAAAATATATTCAAATTAAAAGTTTATTTCAAAACATCAATAATTTATATTCAGATTTAAAGATGTTCCTGAAATATATCTGTTACCACATCAGTGTTCTGGAAATGAAAATAAAAATGTTTGTTTCTTGATTTCTAAGCAATAGAAATGAAGACTCTAATGAATAGGCCCTGGAAATTTTTAGTCTTATGGACTTAAGGACTTAGTCTTAGGGATTGAGAAACACTTTTGTGTTTGTGTGTGTGTGTTTGATTATTTGTAATGTGCAAAGGAAATACTACTGTGTTCAGAGTTGGAAATATGTTATTAAACAATGCTACTGAACATACTTTTCTTTTACACATTCCAAGAAATCTAAGTATAAGGCCAAACTTATTACAAATGTATGATTCACAAATATCCATGCATTTTTTTGTCATCCATATTCTTCTCCATTTAATCTGCTATGATCAAGCTCATTTTTATATCAGACTAAGATTTTTAGAGATCAATATAAGTTTTTTCCCTATATTTCAATAATGGATAACTTTTAAGTGTAAGGTCCCACTACATTAAAGTTTTTTCTGTTATTGGACATTATTTTTAAGAAATTGACTAACTTATTTTTCTTTTTTTGTCAAGACAGCTCTTTTGGAATTACTTAGTGGTAAGACAGGCTTCAGGGGACAGGAGAATTTTAAGAATCAGCACAGCTTAGTGTTTCATGTTCTTTGAAGCGAATTCAGCTTCTTCCAGAATAACTGGAGAGATATAAAATCATATCACTAAATATTTATTGGGAAATTATGTCTTAGTTTCCAACTTTAGGTTATTTTCCTAGATAGGTAGGTAGGTAGGTAGGTAGGTAGATAGATAGATAGATAATTTGTCCTTTTTTCATTTTTATTGTATATTTTGGTATATCTTCATTTATAAACCCTAAAGTACTGTGGTCCTAAGAAAGTGTAATAATCCATAGATAGGCAGATGGTCCAGGACAAGGAAGTGACTCGAGTTGGCTGGGTCATCCAGGGACCAGAAAACTTCTATTTCATTGGACCACTATCCCCTATGTTTTAGTCTTATTGATATGGTTGAAGTTGGAGTCACATCATCAAATCTAGGCACTAGTCTAAGAAAGAGGAAAGGAGAAGAAGTAATGGACAAAAAATTCTGTTTAAAGGAAGTGGTATCAGATATCACTTCTTCTCTCTTACCATCGGCAAAAAATTCTGCTGTGCAGACTTTTGGTCTTGCTTAAACTTGAAGATATTCATTATTAGGTTGGGGGTGTGGAGAACATTTAGCAGTCACTGTCACATTCTCCCTCACAGGAAGTTATTAGTTACAAATTATAAGTTTTTATAGTTTGCGTGGGTACTTATTCCTAGAATAAGTAGGAAAGAGATAAACTTAGAACTGAATTGCTGGGCACAAGGAAACCAGAGACTGATTTAGGAAATTTCAAGCTTCTGGAAAACAAGCACCCAGAGGATAGTGATCCATGTGAAGAGTTAACTAAACTTAGGCATTCTAAGTCAGGGTTGGAAATGCAGTTATCCAGGAAGGACTTGTGGAAAGTCTTACTGTGTGGTGACTTGGACCCCTGTTTCCTACATACTAAGCCAACTAGCTTTTTGAGAGATCTGTATGCATGCAATCATTATCAGCCTGGACTAAAAGGGACATTTGGGGGAAAGATGGAAGGGAAAATGGCTTTAAGAGAAAAACCATGGAAGCTGAGATCTAGAATTATGACATCTCCTCGGGCCAAGAGAGGGACCCCAGCCATGTGTACAGAGAGGGTGAATTTGCTCTGGCATTTGGAGACACTGAATGTTACAGCCCAATTTTCATGGAGAGTTTGGCCACCCTGGGCTACAGAGAGGATGGAGCATATTCACGAGTGGTTGGGAGAATGAGGTCACCACCCGAGTGCTCTGAGAGGGATGGGTCTGTTCCCCAAAGGTTGAGGAAAATCAGGTTGCCACCCCACTATTCTGAGGGGTGTGGGCCTTTATGCCAGAGATTAGGGAAAATGTTGCTGTCACCTCACTATATTAAGGGGATTGAGACTATCTGCCAGAGACTGGGGAAAACGTGGCCATCACTCCAATGTTTTCGAAAGGTGAGGTCTGGAGCTCGGTTACCACCCAGATGTTTGATGAGGGTGGAACCGAGAAAATGGCTACTGGGCAATCCTGTGAACCCAAGAAGAAGATACCATCATTTTAAGGATGCCTCTCAGACTTTGAAATCTAATGAAGTATGCCATGCAGGTTTCATAACTGTCAGGGACCCATGATGCATGTTTCCCTCCCATATTCTCCTTATGGTAGTGCAAATGTTTATCCTATGTCTGTGTCTCATTTATATATTGGAAGCAGATAATTTGTTTTATAAGTTTCACAGGTCAGAGCCAGAGGGTACTTTTGACCAAGACAAACTGTGTTCCTATAACTGACTTTGTTGTGATTTTATACTTAGCTTTGCTACTGAAATGATTTAAAAATTTTTTGAATACTGTAATGTCTTTTTGGGATTCAGAGGGTGGAATGTGGCAGTTTGAAATTATTTTATGAATCCCCAAAAGAGAAATATTATGTTTTAAACTAATCCATTCCTGTGGGTATGAGACCCATTTGACTGGATTATGTCAGCTGGGTGTATTTCCTGTTGAGTCTTCCCCACTTTGCTGGGTCTGATATAAAGAGAGATACAGAGACCTAGGAGGAGGAAAAAGGGAGGCAGCATATTTGATTCTGCAATGAGAGAGAGGACTGTTTAAGCACAAAATCCCCAAGAGGATGGGCCCATGAAGCAGCTCAAGGGGAAACCAGCCCTGATATATGCCTGATAGTTTACAGCTGAGCTTGGGAGGAGAGTGAAACAGCCAAGACTGATATTCAAGGACCAGAAAAAGACAAGCCCTTTGCCTGGTTGCTCACAGCTGAGCTCCAAGAGACCATAGATTCTGGAAGGAAGGAAGAGACCTCTGCAGAGATTGGTAGCCATCTTCCTTCACCATGTGGCAACAACTCCAGGATCAACAGTAGCTGACTTTGGTGAGAAGTTACCTTTTATGGTGCCTTGAGTTGGACTTTTCATGGTCTTGGAACTGTGAGATTTTACTCCCAAATAAATAACGTTTATAAAAGCCAACACATTTCTGACACTTTACATTGGCAGCCCTTTGGCAAACTAAAACAGAGAGCAAGAATATTTGTATAAGATGAGTTAGATAATTCTTACTTACTCTCTTCTTCTGATACATTTGTGGCCAAATAAATAAATCAAAGACTTGTCAGGTTCAAACACGAAGGAGATGGAGCTGTGTCTCCTGGGAAGCAGAGGTGATGACAAAACTCCTCTAAACAGGGAATTCCAAACAACTAACAAGGAAAAGCCCAGGACTAGTCAAAGGCCCAGAGAAACAAGGAAAATCCTGAATACTGCCTTCACCTGGGCATGCTTCCTGATAGAAGGGCTGAAGATTAAGAAAATCTCTGTCTTATCACCAACTTGTTACAGAATAAAGAAGAAAATAACTCAGGGAATAAATCCCAGAATTAGGTTTTAAAACATTAAAATATACAATGTGCAACAAAAGAGTACAAGACAAACAAAGAAGCAGGAAATGATAGCCCAACCACACGAACAGGAAAAAAAATCCAGAAAACACCAGTGAAGAAGACCAAAATTTGGACATATAAAAGAAAGCCTTTAAAAAATCATCCTAAAAATGCTCAAGGAGATGAAGGAAAGTACAGAGAAAGAACTAAAGTATATCAGGACAACAGTCCTGAATGAGCATTATGAGAATCTTGGTAAAGAGACAGAAATTTTAAAAAGGAAACAAACTGGATTTGAAGGCCACAATAACTGAAGTGAAAAATGCCTAGGAGGGTTTCAAGAGCAGATTGAAGCTGACGAAAGAATCAGTGAATTCAAAGACAAGACACTTTGGAATGAGACAGGTTGAGGAGCAGAAAGAAAAAAAAAAAAGAATTATAAAAAGCAAATATAGCCTAAGACACCCCTGGGACACCATCAAGTGTACCAATATATACGTTATGGGAGTCCCAGAAGGAGAAGAAAGAGAAAAAGGGGATGAAGGAATACTTAAAAAACTAATGACAAAGAATTTCCTAAACTTAGCAAAATACGTGAATATGCACATCCGAGAAGCTCAGAGAACACCAAACAGGATAACAATGAAGAAAAATACCCCTGCCAAAAATTAATCACACTATTGCATGCAAAGGACAAGGAGAGAGTTGTGACAGCTGCAAGGATAAAGCAATGTGTTATGTACAAGAGAGTGCCAATTAGATTGAGTGCTGATTTCTCATCAGAAACCATGGAGTCAAGAAGGCAGTAGATTTAAGTACTTGAAGTGCTGAAAGAAATCACCTGCCAACCAAGAATTTTATATCCAGTGAGACTCTCTTTCAAAAATGAGGGTGTGATTAAGACATTATCAGATAAACAAAAACTGAGGGAGTTTATCACCACTAGACCTGTCCTACAAGCAATACTAAAGGGAGTTCTTCAGACTGAAAGGAAAGGACATTAGACAAAGTAGCATAAAGAAATAAAGATCAGTGGTAAAGGTAACCATTTGGGTAATTATAAATGCCAGTATTATTGTAATGTATTGTTTGGTAGGTAACTCCAAATAAATCAATCAATAAGAATAAGCATAAGATTTATTTCTGAAGAATTTCTGGAAGTAACTTTTTCAAATATCTCATCTCTGCTAAATCCCATTAAAATGCCAGTTAATTAAACTAAAACATGTTTTCAGCAATAAGACAAACCAGTAAATGCAATAATCAATAAGCAAAGCTAAGCCTAGAATCTATAAAGAGCTCTGCAGCTCAAACCAACTAAATTAAAATATTCAAATAGAAATAAGTTAAAGGTATGATTAACATGATTAAAGGTTTTAGAAAATGGCAGGTATCTTTTTTCAAAGAGTTAGAGCCCTACATATATAACAAATCTATTAAATGAAAGCAAGGAATGATAGGAAGAGTATAAAGTAGATGAAGGTGAAAATTTTGTGGGACAACTAAGTATTGTAACATACTAAAAATATCTGTTACTTATTTAATTTGAAAAATTCAAATAAAATGTTTTAGGAAATGTTTTCAAAGTTATTAAAGAACAGAAATAAATATAGAAATATATATTACATAAAATGTATGTATATATATGTGTATACATATATGTGTATATACATAAATTTATAAGCATATAAATATATTCAAAGTATTTAAACCAAAAGGAGGCTAAGCATTCCACAATTAATGAAGAAAAATGTGCACACAGACACCCACCCTAACACCCTTCACACATACTCCTATTTACAGATTCACCATATATCCTTCAAAGGAATAATTGCAAAGGAATCAACATTAATTACCTTATAAAAATTATAATATAATTTTTATACTTAAGTATAATTTTATACTTACTAAAGTCGAAGAATGGTATGATGAACCCCGTGCACCTGCCATGAAGCTTCAAAAATTATCAATGCCAATTCAATCTTTTTTCATTTACTCTCCTAACCACATTTACCTGCCCCATTGGATAATTATAAAGCAAATCACAGATATATTTCATTTTACCTGTCACTCTTTAAGTATGAGATAACAGGCTACTACCTCAGAGTGTACAAACTCTGCAGCAGTCCCTGACTCTTAGGTCATACAATTGGGCATGTCCTGAGCCTTATCTTATGTAATGGAGATTGATTTACCATTTATAAAACAGCCTCTGATATACTACCATGCACGGGTAGAGACAGCCCACGTAACAACACCAAGTGAACAGGCATCCCTGAATGCCCATCATGATTTTTGTTAGACCAACCAACTCATAAAGTCAAATGGATCCATTTTAAGATGGATGCATTTTAAGTAGGATTAAGCTTAAATAGAACCAGAACTAATTGTTTTATGATCATCTAATCCAGACTCCATGCCACTCCCTGTGGTAGTTTCAGCATACTTTCTCAGCTCACTTGTATATCCATAAGAGGAGGCTCTATGCAAATAGCTGAGGAATGAATTAGAACTTGATCTACTAAGAGGTCAGCTTAATATCTGGCTTCAAGCCCCAAATGGACTATGGCTGCACTATAGTCACAGTGGGTGCATGGCCTTAAAAAACTGGGCAGAAAATTTCCCAAGGCATGGAGCTTTGAGCAGTGTCTCTGGCCACTTGTACTTTGTGTGTAAGAAACTGGTCCAAGGTCAGAATAGGTAAAAATGAATGGTCATTGGCAAATGGCCTGACCAATTAGTCAGGGTATTCGATGAAAAAAGATTAATCAGAGAAGGAAACAAAGAAACAAAAAAGAGGTGTGAATAAAGGAATGTGGGCTATATGGGAGCAAACAGAAAGTATGAAAATCATTGCACCACATCTTAAATCCAAGAAAAAGCATCTGCTTCAGAAGAGGCAATCCAAAACAATGTTAACAAAGATTCAGGCAGTTGACAATAGCCATCTTTGTCATAGGCCACCACAGAAATGGCAGGACAAGCATACCTTCTCCAGGGTGGCAGAGATGAAGGCTACATAGGGCATAGACTCCCACTTACAAGGCTTATTTAATCCCTACCACCTGTGAATAACCAGTCTTCCAGGAACAGAAATTAGTGTTGAACACACTATTTCTATTGGACACACTTAACAGCAAATTCAATAGATTATGCCCCTTCTATCCTGGAAAGGCTAGTGATTTGTTCACAAAAGAATAGCCATTTACTCTGGGATGGATTGGTTTTTACTGCATACAGAGCCTAGGAAAGCATCACTATCCAGGGCCTTATGGAATGCCTTATCCACAGGCCTGGAATGCTATCGAACATAGAGTCTGCCAAGGGGTCCCACTTCATAGTGAAGGATGTATGATATTGGGCTCATGACCAGAAATACCCTGCTCATATCAGATACTGCCCCATCCCAAAGCAGCTGCCTGGCAGGTGATGGAATGGCCGATTAGAATCACAGAAGCAGCATGAGCTAAGAGGCAATACACTCCAAGGATATGGTGCCATCCTCTAGGATGAATTCTATGCATTGAATTAGAAATCAATTTTGTGCTGTATTTTCAATGGGAAGAATATATGGTTCCTGGATCCAAGGGGCAGGAGGAGTGTTAATGGTCCCTTTTGACATTATCCCCAATGATCCACTGGGTGACATTGTGCTCCCTGACCCTACAATTTTGGGCTGTATGACATTAAAGTTCCTTGTCCCCAAAAGGGATACACACTTTTGTCAGGAGCCATAGAAAAGATTCCATTAAACTACAAGCTACAGCTTCTGCCCATTCACTTTGGATTTCTTGTGTCCTGGAATGATCAGGCATGAAAAGGTCTTACCATTATTACAGGGGTAATTGACCCTGGTTAGTAGGAAGAGAGGTGGCTGGTGTTCCAAAATAGGAGTAGGAAGAAATGCGCAGAACTAAGGTGATCCACTTAGATGTATCTTGTTACTCCATTTCATAACCATGATTGAAAATGCATAAGTAAAGCAAACACATCCTGTGAAGTAGCAAGTTAATAAGGGTTCAGACCTCTCAGGAATGAGGGTTTAGGTCAAACCTTCTGGTAAGCCAATGAGACCATAAAGATGATAGCTAAGAGCATTGGCAAGGAGGTAGAGGATAAGTGTCAGCTTCTATTCCAAGACCAAACCAGTGACAGGGGCTGAAGTTTGTTCTACTAGCATCCATCTTCTAAGTTTTCCCATAGGAAGAGAGGCCTATGGAAGCCTGGAGTACCTGCTTCCCAAAGGTACATGAAAAAATGGGTTCACTGGGAACCAATAGCAGACTGTGGCAATCATTGAGATTTGACACTCCAAGATGCCATCAAATAAGAAATTGCCATTCAGTTTTCTGACAGCCTCCAGCTACAGCATGTTTGTGATCCAATACAGCACATCTCTTCCCACAATTAAGAAGAAAATGGAGTTCATTACTTTAACAGGCATATACTAGGATCACTGGACCCTTAAATCATTACTAACATCCAAGAAACTACATCTAGCACAGCAGATGCAATAGGAAATTTTACTATTCTGACTTTATAGTAGTCCACTCATATTTTTAGGGATGTTTCTGGATTTTTAGTTGATTACTTAAAAGTGGATATATTTGAGTAACAACATATCTGGATCATTTAGTCCTTTGTCTGACACTAATATCTTATGTTTTTTTCCCAAGATGTTATATTGTTTCTGATATACTAGTCTCGGCCAGACAGAGTCACTGGGGCAGTTTCATAGGCTTCCACTTGAGCATCTTTAGTATGTTAGATCTTACCCTAGAGGTCAAGTAACATTGTAAGATTCTGCCAATTACCAACAATAATCATTTCTACTATAAATTCCTGGACCAAGGAAATGATCACTGGATGGATCCTTTCGCCTAATGGAGTCACTGTGAGCAATAACTGGACAAGGGTTTATTATCCCATGCCAACCCCCCTTCTATAGGTGGGCCATGATGAAGTTTCAAGTCCCTGGAATCAACATCACTTTAGACTTGTGGACAATAGTCCTCTACATCATGAGTTGGAAGACTTTCTTAAAGAGCCAGATAGAAAATATTTTAGGCTTTGAGGTTTCTAACACAGCTACTCTGCTCTGCTGTTGTAGCATGAAAGCAGCTGTAGAAATGGTATGGTTGTGCTCCTGTTACAAGGGTATTGACTAGCCTTTATACATAAGAAGTGTCACAGTTTTGCAGCCCCAGAGTTTGCAGAAAAATCTAGAGATTGAAGACTTTCAAGGCATTAGCCCATATATCCCTATCTCAAGTCCCAGTGTCTCACTCTTCCCCTATCAGGACTCTGGCATTTGCCTCACAAACTTCCTGATCTTGATAATTCAATATTTGCTAGAGCTCTTCTACTCTTTTCATGGATTTGTGGACCTGGTTCTCCACTTTTTCTGTCTTGTGGCTATAATAGATGAGAATCTCTTTATACGCTGCTAGGATACACGTGACTTTTTCATTTAGCCTCAAATTGGTGAATAATCACCTGCAATCATTCACTGAAGGGCTGAAAATCTCTCAGTATTCTAAAATATTGAGAATCCCCAGCAATGTCAACCACTTTCATGGTCCCTATAATTATTATGTTGGCTGAGATATGACACATCAGGAATAAGGATTAAGACATTCCCTTTCACTAGTGAAAGCTTAAAAATTGCATGACTACTGCCTGCTTGTGACTGTCCTTGCGCCTCCTACCAGCAAGGTTGAGGACCTCATTGCCAGTCACCTCATTACCAGCAAAAATCCCATTTACAGACTGTCTTAGTTTGCCAGGCATCTATGACAAATACCTTGCAAGGGTTAGCTTAAACAATGAGAGTTTATTATCTCACAGTTTCAGAGACCAGAAGTCCAAAATAAAGGTGCCAGCAAGGTCATTCTTTCACCCCCTAAGTCTGTAGCTTTCTGGTGCTGACTGGGCACAATACTCAGGGTTCCTTAGTTTGCATCTCAGCTTCCTAATACAAAGTAATCTCTCTCTTCTTGTGTCTGCCCTTCTGGTTTCCACTGACTTCTGGATTCTCCCTCTGTGACCTCTTCTGACTTCTGGTTTCCAGGTTCTTCTCTTTATAAGGCCTCCACTGTTAAGGATTAAGACCCATCTTGACTCAGTTGGCCACACCTTAACTAAAAACAACAGCTTCAAAAAGTCCTATTTACAAGTGGTTTCATAACCATAGGGACAAGGATTAAGATTAAGAGGATGCCTTTTGCAGGGGTACATAAAGCAACCAAACAAAGATTCTAATTCCTAAATCCACTCTTGGCATCAAAGGTCATCTTTTTTTGTGCTCTAGGAAACAGATGCAGAGATGGAGATTTGTATGTATTTTTCTTACAGGGGTGTGAGAGTTTGAGATTATTTATAAATCCCAAAAATAGAAAGATTATGTTTGTAAACTAATCTATTCCTCTGGGTGTGATACCTTTGATTGTATTAAATTCAGTGAGGGGCTTCTGATTAAGTTTACTTGATAAAATCAATTTAGGGCTTACCTAACACAGGTTGAATCCCTGCTCCCATGGTGGGCTGATATAAACGGACATTCACTGAAGAAGACACACTGGAAGAGAGAGAACTCTGTCATTTTTGATCCTGGGGACCCGGGGAGAGATCAGCCATTTGCCTGATAGTTTACAGCTGACCTTGGGAAGAGAGTGGAGACTGATATAGGAAGCCCTAAGAGATAAGTCCTATGCCAGCCTACAGCTAAGATTGGGAAGAAGCTGTGTCCATGGTATCTCAAGAGGAAGAGGAAGTCTAGAGGGGAAGACTGAAACCCTGCAGAGAGCGACTCAGAATGTGGCAGCTGACTGATGAGAAAGTACCTCTTATGGTACCTTGAGTTGGACTTTCCATGGACTTGGAACTATAAGCTTCAATAAATACCCTTTATAAAAGCCAACAGATTTCTGGTGCTTTCATTGGCACGCCTATGTCAGACTAATACATGGACTGTTCTCTCAGAAATAATACCTGGAAGAAAATGTAGGGAGCAGGTTAGGAAGAGTTAAACTGTAACACAGCTACTACAAAAGTCCTAGTCAGTTCATGGTGAAATTTGAACCTTGGGATGACATTCAGATGTGTCCTGAATCGAGACAAAGAGACCAGACTTTTGTATCACCGCATTGATCAGTCAACCAATATACGCTGCTCCTGGAATAAGGAGGAGCAAGGTAGGTCCATCTTACGAAGAATATTTCCTGGAGAAGATCTCAAATTTGGGCTGTCAGTGGGCAAAACTCCAGGCACATGGGGGATAAAGCACCTCAGTTTGGAAGGGGATTCTGAGAGTCACACCACAGTATTCAATACCATGGCTGTTTGTTTTGCCTCTTGCTCCTTAATGAAACCAAGAACTGACAGAGTACATCCCTGTTGGGCTTCAAAAATAAGCTGATGTTTGGGAAAGACACCCAAGACTCTTACCACCTTCTTGTTTTCACGCACCCTCCCTTTTCTCCAGTTCTTTCTTCACCTGGCTTTGAAATTTTTGCCCTTCAAATTTTATTTGCCTCTTATGTTCATATGTACAATTCCTGGTCTGAAACTCAGCTTTGAACCACAAGCTCAGTCTTCCTTTGTCTCTTAGGCCCTGGATATCCCTTTCCATAGCCTAAAAGAAATGGCTGTTTCTGTTAATGTGTCCCTCAGTTGGTGAAGGCAAAGACCAGTTATATCCCTCTCTTTAAAGAGTAGATAAGAAATTTGGCTAAGGCCAACTTTTTGAATAAAATTTAGATTTGAACCTTGCTTAGAAATATCTTAGTTAATACAATCAATAGTTATTTATTAGATACTTTGTGTCAGGAACAGTACTGGTCTTCAATTATCTTTGCTGAAGTAGGAATCAAGTAGCTAATCTCAATTTAAATTGATTCTCAGAAATATGTCTCATACCAGTTTCTGCACCTGAATCACATAACGGCCAAAGGACTATAGAGAAACTGTAACTTGTTTCTCTCATAGGTGTTTTTTATAGCAATAATACCTATTGACACAGTCATGCTGCAGAATAAAGCTCACCCCAAAAGCACTAATTAATACTCAAGAGTCTGTGGGTCAGATGGGAAATTCTGGTCTCAGCTACACTCATGCATCTGCAATTCACTATGGGTTGTGGAGGCAGTTCTACTGATCTTGGACTGTGTCACATTTTTGGAGGTTGCCTGACTGCAAACTGATCTAACAGCATCCATCCATTGTGTTTTATTGGATTAAAAAAGTCACAAGGCCCGCCATTCTTCAAGGGCTGGGTAAATGGACTCTACCTCTCAAAGGGATGAGTTTTGAAAATTCATTGCAGAGGGTATGGATAAAGGGAGAGAGAGTAATTGGGAACATTTTATAATTAATCTACCACAATATAGGACTAAAATTTCCATTGGGCAACTTTTATTTTTCCTTTCTGTGCACCCACAGAAATGTAATACCTACATTTTAGGATTCTCAAATAAAAGATTACAAATATTTAGGATTTACTAATTTCTCTACCATTTAACAAAGAAAAACACAAATATTCAAAGTTGCCCAAATAATATAATAAATCCTTGCAAGACTGAAAAATCTAGCCAATAACATAAAACCCACTTTTAACTTTCCTTTTTAAATAATTTATTCCATTTAATTGCTCACTACAAAAAATAAACACTGGCACCACTGTGGAATGTTCAGTTCTTTCAAATAGGAGCTGGAAGTAGCAGAAATAAAACCGAGGGCATACGAGATCAGCAGGTGGTATGAGTTTATAATGCTGCCTTGCTTAGTGTTCCCAAAGTTTTATATGCTTCAGGTAATAAGATTTCAGTTCAGCTATACTGTGGTGTCAACTTTTACTTTTGGATTTATATGAAAGTGATACTTGTGGTCAAGATAAAATGATTTGCAAGAAGTTTTTAGTTCAAAGTAATCTGGATGCAATTTTGGAAATGAATGTGAGTAAAACAGCTTTGAAAGATTTTGCTATTTCACTTCTAAAGAAAAAAAAAGTATTACTCATCTGTGTGAGGTTCAATTGTGAAGACATATTTAAGGAAGACAGAAGGCACTTTTTTTTCTTTTAGGATATGCATTGCTTTATTTTTATATTGAAATCCTTGGCTTTCATCATCATCTATTTGCTAACAACTTGTTAAACTCCATTCCTAGTCTTTCTGCGTCTCATATTTTTATTTTTATTTTATTTTATTATTTTAATTTAAAAGATACTTAGATTACATAAATATTACATTAAAAATGTAGGGGACTCCCATATGCCCCACTCCCTTCCCCTCCCACACTTTCCCATATTAACAACATCCTTCATTAGTGTGGTACATTTGTTACAATTGATGAACACATACTGTAGCATTGCCACTAAGTGTGGATTATAGTTTACATTATACTTTAAACTCTCTCCTGCACAACTTTGTAAGTTATGACAAGATATATATTGGTCTATATCTGTCATTGCAATGTCATTTAGGACAATTCCAATATCCCGAAAATGCCCCCATATTACAATTATTTTTCCCTCTCCTTCCCCTCAGAACTTCTGGAGGCTACTGCCTCCACATCAATGATAAAAGTGCTTCCATTGCTAGAATAAAAATAAGTGTATAGTAGAATAAGAGTAAGTCTACTCTAGTCATTCATTCATTTCACAATCCTAAGGATTCTGAGATGGTGATGCCCATTCCAACTCTAATTGAGAGGGGGCTTAGATCCCAAAGGCAGATGGATAGGACTATCTTGCTTGCAGTTGTAGATTCTCTCTGTTCCTTGGGATTTTGGTTGTCCATCATCATTCCCTTGTTTGTTTTCCTGGATGAGTCCAATGAACTGTTGAATAGGTGGAGCAACTCTGTTGAGATTCACAGCCTGACTGGCACATGGAAAGCCCAAAGATTTAAGTCTCTTGGACATAAACCTATCAACTCTTGTAGTAACTTTAGGTTCAAATAGAAAGGGCAGAAGAGTCATGTGTAGGGAAACCATAACTGAGTCCAACTCTGTTACACTGAGGAGGATAAATTGCAAAGTAGGGCCACTGGCATGGCAGCAAACTCCTGAGTTGTCTGCCCTGATGACAGTGTCTGGATATCTACAGTAGCCTCAGTGGGCCCACTATTTGAGGCAATATTTACTGTGGCAGTCAATGGGATCCTGCTGACACATGCATAAGCAAAACCTCTGGGATGACCTCAGACTCACTTTGAAGTCTCTTAGCCATATAAACTTATTTGTCTTTACACTTTCCCCCTTTTGGTCAAGGTCTTTTTCCAGTTGCATTGCTAGATGGTGCTTGGTAGTAATCCCTCAGTGCCAGAGAGGCTAATCCCTGGGAGTCATGTCCCACACTGGGGAGAAGGTAATGCATTTATATGCAACTTAGGCAACCTATAATACTAGGCTAAGTTTCAATATCAAAAGAAAAGGTTCACAAGTACAGTCATCAGTATCAAGGGCCCATCAATGATCCATCCTCCTTCACTAGTCACTGCCACAGTACTTGAAGTATTCTTGCTGTCCCATTAGAGAATGTGGCAGAATTCCCCAGGATGGGAATTGGATATTCTTTCGGTTATTGTGTGGATCTCCACCCACTGTGACAATGCCCCATGAACACTTGAACTCAATGCCTTATAGGTATGCTCCAAGTGAACCTCCTCCCATGCATCCCCCAACACTGACACCCCAAACCAATGATCCTTCCCTGCCACAGTTGTAACCCTTCTGTGATCCAAAACTTCTTCAAAAATAAAGCCAACAAAATAAATGAATAACATTAATAAGAATATGAAAAAAATAAATAAGAAAATGAAATAATAATGATAGTTTTAAAAATGACAAATAAAATTAAAAATTAAAAAGAATTTGTAATAATAAATGAAATAATAAAAAATTTAAAAAAAATATTGGCATTATGTCTTTCATCACTGTAAGATCTGTTGTCTTGTATGTACAGTGACATTTTCTTCCATTTATTCCCCAAGTGTCTTATTTTCTTCATTTTTTTCTTCAAAGAAGCTTTAGGTTACATAAAAGTCATGTATAGAACATAGGAGATTCCCATATACCCAACATACTCTCCTTTTTCTACTTTCCCCTATTCATAGCATTTTAAATGTGGATTGTACATTTGTTACAATTGATGTACAAATATTGAAGCATTGTTACTAACCATGGTCAATGATTTACATTATGGTTTACATTTTGGACCATACACTTTTATAAATTTTGATGAAATTTAGCATGGCCTGTATCCATCACTGCAAAATCATGTGGAAACTTCCATAGACCCCCAAATGCCTCACATTCCATCTATTCTATTCCTCTCAATCCTCCTGCCCCAGGACCCACAGCAACCCCCAAGTTTCACTCCTTGATGAACAAAATTCATAGTTACTTGCAACAACATTGAGGACTTGATATATTGGCCTGTCCTCCCCTATTGGCCACTGCTTATGCTCTCAAGAGACTTCTGCCCTTCTATTTGAGAACATAATAGGACTCCCTAGGTTGGGATTCCAACACCTACCCATTCATTGAGTGGGTCTCCACCCATTGACACAACACACTATGACAGGATGAACACTCATATACTCCCTAGAAGCCTGCCCCAGGTGCACCCTGTTCCTCATACCCCCTATGCCCAGCACACTAAACCAGTAACCTGCCTCTGCCATATTAGCAAAACAAAACAAAACAAAACATTCCTAACATTGTAGCCATATATACAACATTACACCCCAAAAACAGTGGGGTATACATTCTTCTCAAGTGCACAAGGATCATTCTCCAGTATAGACCATGTGCTAGGCCACAGAACAACTCTCAATGAATTCAGAAAGATTGAAATTATACAAAGTAATTTCTCTGGCCACAATAGAATGAAGCTGGAAATCAGTAAGGGGCAGAGAGCCACATTAGGCACAAAGATATGGAAGTTAAACAACACACTCTTAGACATTAGTGGGTCCAGGAAAAAATTGCAAAAGAAATCAGTAACTACCTTGAAATGAATGAAATGGCAACAAAATGTATCAAAACCTATGGGATGCAGCAAAAGTTGTACTGAGAGGGAAATTCATAGCTATAAATGCATATATCAAAAAGGAAGAAAGAGCTAAAATCGAAGACCGAAATTCACACCAGGAGGAATTAGAAAAAGAACAACAAACTAACCCCATAGGAAGTAGAAAGAAGGAAATAACAAAGATTAGAGCAGAACTAAATTATCCAACAGGATGGATAATTTAGAGAAAATGCACAAATTCCTAGTAACACACAAGCAGCTTACATTATCACAAGAATAAATTGGTGAACTCAACAGACCAATCAAAAGCAACAAGATTAAATTAGTCATCCAAAAACTCCCAACTAAGAAGAGCACATGACCAGATGGCTTCACAGGTGAATTCTAACAAACATTTTCAATCCTGCAAAAATTTCTTCCAAAAAAAAAAAAAAAAAAAAA
>JAQZBX010012829.1:0-40683 GCA_029593785.1 Cabassous unicinctus
GCTTCCCCTGGCCATCTGGAACAGCCTTTCTGCACCTAATTGACTCCATGTCTCTTCTTTTCCCATTTCAGAGCTTCCTGTTTCTTCTTTTTTATTCTGACCTCTCACCTTCCTTCTAATAAAATAATCACATTCTTCCTCCTCTTTTCAAATGCTTAGTCATTCTCCCACTTTAATGTGGCTATTTGTAACCTCCCCAGCCCTGTTCCTAATAATAGCTTCAGGTGTCACCTATGAAATACACTCTCATCAGAGTCTTGTGATTTTATGTGAATTCATGATAGTGAGTTAAACTCAGTTATAAATGATGGCATGAACAAGTAGCAATGTTACCATTTTTATAAGCCAATGTGCAAAGCATGAAGGACCGATCCTACTTTATAATTGTAATGCATTATGTAGTTTACAAGGCATGTTTATCTCTATTATCTTACTTCAAACTCAAAATAGTTCTACATAGAAGACAAGGCAATTGAAATGATGTTATTATTTCTTTCTTTATAAAAAGAGTGAAAAATATTCTAAGGTACCTAAAGCCAAATTTTGCAAAGTTCCAAAGACTCAAATTTTAGACTCCCTTTCAGTGTTCTTTTCCCTAACTCAAAACACTCCCAAGAATCTTAGAAATTGTTTATAATAAAATGGATAAAGTGAGTCAACAATTCAGTAAGGCATAGGGGTGTTTTTCTTTCCCACATCTAGAATGTAACAAGAATTTGAATCTCTTCTTCTCATCACTGTAGTTAGGCCATCACCCATAAGTGTTGTTTTCCTAAGTGATTAGAAAAATCACTTAGCCCCAGAAGGTAAGACAGATTCTAAGAGTGGAAACAACAAAAATCTGGAGACAGTTCAAAGAAAAACAATGATATAAGAATGCAGAATTTTTTTGCATTGAAGAAAGATTTAAAAAGCATGTGTATTTAATTGATTAAGTAATAAATAAGGAACTTAAGGGGAATTTTGTGAATATTTAAAGGGTGCAAATCCTGTAACTGAGCTCAAAATTGTTAAAAATAATAAAATGAATTTAAAGAATAAGGAAATGAATCTATCAAGGTTGGAAGAGAAGAATTTAATGATCAAAATAATACTATACTAAAGGATAATAAATATTATGTCATGGACTATTTAAAATAAACTGCAACAGAATTGGATTTGAATCAGAAATAACACCTGACTCTGTGCACACTTCTGTCAGTTCCATGGTAAATTTATTTGATGAAATATTGTCTTGCCAACATATGCCTCTCTCCTGTGAGCTCCAGAGAGATTTTTGAAAATACTGGACCTGTACTCTGCCAACTCTTTCTCTTGTTAATACATGTTACATAGGTTTATATGAATAGAAGTTTAATGGGAAGTAGCATTACCAAGGTCCCAATCTAAGGGGCTCTCTGCCTTACCTATGAATTCTTGGGCCTCTATATTAGAAACCTTGTCATATTCTGGAACAAAACATTATCTCTGGGATATTCTGAAAACACCTGCTAACTCATTGAAGACTTAAAAGAATGAATCAAAGAAACAATTTTCCTGTTCTTGAATTTTGTTCCCACAAAATGGAATCTAAGAAAAAGTGTTTTATAAAATATTTGAAACTACTTTTTGTATGTTTCTTCTGGGTGTGACTGCCTTCCACCTTTCTCTTTAACTTTCCTTTTGCTGCCGAGAAAGTGACATCTGAATTTTTCTGAACCCAATATTTCCAAATACTCAGCCAACTTCTTTTTTCAGGACTACATTACCAAGTCCTCTTGTGACCCCAGTAATGCATAGGGAAATAAATTTGGCTCTAATGGGAGAATGATGGGATAAACTTGGACTTTCTGTGTTGAACTTTTGATGTTATATATGTTGTATAAGTAATTCTATTTGCATTTTAATCCAAATTTATTATGCTTGGTCAAGCAACAATTTGATGACAAAAATTTGGAGTTCCTATTAAATGGCATGCATTTTTAGGCACTGTAGATATAGTGATAAATCAGATCATTCTCTCCTCATGTTGAAACATGGTGTTCAGATTGAGAGGACACTTATCACATCAAGTTAAAATTGTTCATGTGTCCGAGTTGGAGGGAAACATAGTGTGCCTTGAGAAGATACAGGACAGAGTAACTAATGCCTTGGGAATAAAGGAATCGTTATCAAAGGGGTGTGAACGGTTTACATAACAGCTTTGATTTATGTGACATTTTTTAGTTGACAAAATGAATTCTGTTTTTTGGCATCTTGAAAATACTTATGACATAGAGATTTTTTACTGGTATTGCTAGGTTTTGCACTTGAGAAAATTAGATGTAAAAAAAAGTTTATGTGACGAGTTCAAAGTCAGACACAGGATAAGACAATGAGACTTGAGCCTGTTTTCTGGCTCAAGTGAGTATGAAGCTCTTTCTATTGTACCATATTTAGAAACCATTCTCTCTTGACTTTTTTAGAGTCTATGCAATTAGCAGAGTTAAGGATAATACTGCATCTCAGTGTCCTTCACCTAAATAAAAACTGAAGAAATAGTATTATACATCTGGGACTTACATTTTTACTAAAGGGGGCTGTTAACAAGTTCTTCTTTAGCATTCCTGGTAGGTAAATTCTAAAGACTGTGCCACTTCCCTCCATTTTTCATTCATTTACTTTGGACTCACTCTAACAACATAGTCCACTTTTCTTTATGTGCACCTTGACATCGACCCCAATAAAACAAATATTCTGCCTTGCACTTCAGCATGTCCTCTCTATTATTAATTCTTCTAGTGAACAGTCACCGTTTTTTTGTTTTTTTTTTTTCATTTTTCCTTTTTGGGTAAACAGGTACTTCTGAAAAATCCTAGAGGGAGAGTTGCTTTTGGTACAGAGTAAACACAAATGAGGAAACTGGCCATTATTGCCCTATGCCTGCCTGAAGGAATATATCAATCATTTTCTAAGTGTGTGAGTAAAAAAAAATGTAGTTGAGACTGTTATACTTAGAATCTGTTTATGTTAACTGTCTTAAGTTCTCTGATGCTTTATAACGTCCCTGTTAGAGTAAAAGAGTGCCAACAATTGAGACGTGTTATTCATTGGGCAGATGAAAGTCTTTACTTTAAGGTTTGCCAGACACCCTGTTTTTAGAATTGGAGACCAGTTTTTAATATTCCTTTTATGTGGTAACTTCATCTCGAATTCTTACTCATAATACCTAGAGATTGCACCCACTGGAATATTCAATTCTTTGTCTTGGAATCTGTCATCTTGGACTGTCACTGAACAGTTGGGATGGATGTCACCCACCCCTATAAGACAGATTAAGTGGCATTTTAGCACAAGTACCGAGATTCTCTGGCAGTATCAGGTATTTCTCTGTATCTGACAGAATGATGTGACTATAGACTAAGTGAAACAGATTTGGTAGAACAGTTTCAATTATGTACCCAAAGAAAGATTTTGGACCAAAAGCAGCCTCATCAAAGGTAATTCAGTGTATCCGAAAGCAGGTGTAAATTTAGTGGAACTAGAAATTGCAGACCATGTAATTTGAAAATGCTCATCATCCAATATACTCTGTAGGTTATAGACAAGGGCCAGCTTAGTTAAATAAGTTACCATGGAAAAGAAACATCAAGGGCAGCAATTTTTGGCTAAGCAAAAAAAGAAAGGATAAATTATCACTGCTATACTTTGCTTAAAAAACTAAAATGCACATTCTGGAAATCCAATAAGTAATTTACATATTTATTATGACACTTTATTTTTCCTAATTAATTAGCTGAAAAGATATAAATAAAACTGAGAATTTCTCCAAATTCTTTCTCTATTTTGGCTTTAAAATTGTTTCCTCCCATTTCAAAAGGTGTCTTGTCTGCAGTTACTTATTCATTTAACAGACATTTCTAAATGCCTAATAGATGCTTGCCTTCCATAGAAAATATACCAAAGCAAACACACTGGTGATCATAAAAAACATTTATGTTAATAAACAGCTGCTTTTCTCCCTTAAGAGTGAAATGAGTTGAGTGAACTTATCACTAAGTATAAAATGGCAAAGAAATGAGAAAAGTATTATTGTCTGCTGTTACCATGAATATCAGCTAATATCACCTTATTCATTTGAGGAAGATTTATCAAGGAAGTTTTTCTACCTTCCAAACATGTGTCTATTGTTTTATTTTATTTTCATAATAGAGGTCAGTTTAGAGATTCTTCAGACTCGAATGAGCAGAAATTTTTTGACTCTTGAATTAATTTAAGTCCACAGAGCCAAAATTTACTAGTATTGTCATTTCTTGGAATGGACAGGTATAAAGACTAGGACTGAGCTATGAGGGAATAATTTAAAGACCGTGCAGGAAATATCTACTTCTCTTCTTACCTCTCAAAACAGAGAACAATTGTCATAGGCTGAAATTTTCTACAGCGTGATAGAAAAAGAACTAACTTTGTAAAAGTGAAAGCCCAAAGTGTCCTATGTGTTGGGATTGACGGAAAGGAGGTTAGTGCCCAGCTTCTCTGCCTGCTTGCTGCATAGGCTTACCAAAATATAGTCTATCACTTTGAGGAAAGAGGGACTCTCATATCTTGCTAGTGGGGATGAAAAATGGTTTAATATACATTGAAGGAAATTTAGTGATAGCTAACAAAACTATATATGCATTTACCTTTCTATCCAGCAATCTTGCTTTCAGGAATTTACTCTGAAGATACACCACCCAAAATACAAAAAATATATAGTCACATATTGCAGCATTATTTCTAATTACAAAATATTTGAAACTACCTAAATGTCCGAGCATAGGACACTTAATAAACAATACCCTATTTAGAACACTAAATAGCTCTGAAAGAGAATGGGGAACGTCTCTGTGCAGTGCTATGGTATGATTTCCAGGAAATATTAAATTAAAATTAAATTGGAAGGAAGGAAGAAAGGTAGGGAGGAAGGGAGGGAGGGAGGGAAAGAGAAGGGAGGGAACTAATTCATGTATCTTATGAATATAGTATTTAACTATATAATCTTAGTTTTGGGCAGGGTGGGGTGTGGCGAGGGGAAGAATTGATAACTAATCCTGAACTCTCTCTTGTATAGGGGTTCTTAACAAGGGGTCTGTGAGCTTGAATTGAAATTCAAAAAAACATTATTCTTGTGGAGACGTGTTGGTGAGGGTGTCATATATTTATTAAATAATACACTGTACAGTGTGAACTTAGTAAGGGGTCTGTGGTTTTCACCTGACTGGCAAAGGGGTCCAAGGAACAAAAAAGGTTAAGAACCCCTGCTTTAGTATATTTGTTTATTGTAGTGGTATGGGTGAAGCAATTCTGAATTATTTTGCATGTATTATCAAATTGAACAAGTGAGTAAATATGTTGATTTTGTTGGGAATCTCTCAAATGATAGAGGATTTATCTTGAATTTTCTCTTCATAGAAATGAATAGACAACCAGGATCACCTGAGATTAGAGAAAAACCAATCTACGCAGAGAAACAAGATTAAGATAAACAAATTGAACAATGATGCTTGAAGAAAGCTATGTATGTAAGTTAACTGAAAAGATGTTGGAGAACATGATTCCTGGAAAGAAACATGCATTTGCCAAAATGAAATGGCTTAATAGGAGACTTGGAAATAAACTCAAACAAATCTTGTATATCAAAAACAAAATTTCAAAGTTGAAAAATCAGAGAAAAACATCAAGAGATATGAAAACATACAAGAACTGTAAGAAAATATGAAAAGAAATTAAGTTTCATCTAATAATTTCCCCAAAAAGAGGAAACAAAACATGTAACATGTGTTTGGGAAGGAGGGACAAAAGAAATAAGTGAAAAACATTCCTACATCTGAAAAAAAACAAAAACAAAAACAAAAAAAACGTTTTTCTTTAGCTTGAAGACACTTACTGAATGCTTAGCATAATGAAAGACAAAAAGATCCATGTCTAGACATTTCATGGTTTTTAAAAACTTGTGAAAACTAAAGATAGAAAGCAAAAAACAAACAAACAAAACAAATAAAAAAAAAACAGATTTTATACCACGGGGAATAATTTTCTTTTATCAGATATTAAATTAGCAAGAGGTGCTAGAACACAATGTAGCAATGCCTTCAATGCTTCAAAGGAAATAAACTGGAATCTACAAATATGTAACCACCCAAATGATCACACAAGAACATGGGTCAATAATTATATATATATTTTAAGGTTTACCTTCCTTGAATCAATTTTGAATATTTGACTCCAGCAAAACTACAAAATGGAATCTAAGAAAGAGTGTTTTAAGAATCTTAGAGATGAAACAACAAACTAAATCAGGAATGAAAATAAATCCCAAGTATTTTTGCCATGTAGAAGTTCAAGAAAAAATTGTTGCAAATCACAACTTGAAGTCCGTTGTGAAGTCAGCAATGTAATTCATGCTTAGAAATGAAGGAGATTTCATTCTACAGAAGCACAAGTGTCCTTAACCAGTAAGAAAATGTTAATAGGTAAGTAGAATCTCCAAGAAAAGTAAAGAACTATATAATAAATTTATGGTTCAATATAAAGAAGAAGACAACACAAATACACTATACTAAGACAAAGCAGAAAGTCCTTTGACTTATGAAAAATACATAAGAGTTGTGTATCCACTACCACATTCAACTCTTCCCTTACCTCCCCAAACTCCCTTGTGCTGCCCATGTTTAGTCAAACACTTCCCAAGCCTTATCATCCAGAGAACACTGACCTATTCCGTTTTCTCATAATTTGCCTTTTCTAGAATGGTGTATAAGTGCAATCATAGAATACATAACCTTTTGATTTTTGACTCCTTTCACTAAACATGTTTTTGAGATTCATCCATGTTATTGCATATCTTAAGAGCCTGTTCTTTTTCATTGCTGTATAGTATTCTATTTTACAGGTATGCTACAATTTGTTTGTCCACTCACCATTTGAGGGAATTTAGGTTGCTTCTAGTTTTAAACAATTATGGAAAAAGCTGCTATAAAACTGTGCAGACAGGTTTATGTAAATATAAGTGTTCATTACCTTTGAGTAAATATCTAGGGTTGAGATTTCTGCTTCACATGGTTAGTATACATTTAACTGATAAATTATTTAACAAAATGACTATAGTGTGTTACATTCCTGTTAGTTATATATGAGAATTCTCATTGCTCTGTGTCAATGGAGAGGATCGTGTGATTTTTCTTCTTCAATTTATCAATGTAGTTTATTACACTAATTGATCTTCTATTGAAAATTGCTTGCATAACTGGGATAAAACCCACTTGATTGTGTTGTATAATTAATTCTTTTAATGTGCTTTTGTTTGCAAGTATTTTCTCGAGTATGTTTGCATCTATATTCATTAGAAATATTGGTCTGTAATTTTCTTTTTTCATAGTATCTTTATCTGGTTTTGGTATTAGGGTCATGTTGGCTTCATAGAATGAGTTTGGTAGCGTTCTTTCCTGTTCAGTTTTTTGAAAGAGCTTGAGCAAGATTGGTATTATATCATAGTTTGAGTGATTGGTAGAATTCACCTGTGAAGCCTTCTGGTCCTGGGCTTTTCATCTTTGGAGGTTTTTGATGATTGTTTCAATCTCTTCACTTGTGATTGGTTTGTTGAGGTCTTCTATTTCTTCTAGGAACAGTGCAATTTGTTTGCCTTTTTCTAGGAATTTGTCTGTCTCATCTATGTTGCCTAATTTTTTGGCATATTGTTTTTCACAGTATCCTCTTATGATCTCTCTTATTTCTTTGAGGTCAGTGGTAATGTTCCCCATCTCATTTCTGATTTTATTTATTTGCATCTCCTCTCTTTCTTTCTTTGTCAGTCTAGTTAAGGGTTTGTTGATTTTATCGGTCTTCTCCAAGAACCAATTTTTGGTTTTGTTGATTCTCTCCATTATTTTTTGTTGTTGTTTTGTTCTCAATTTCATTTATTTCTGCTGTGATCTTTACTATTTCTTCCCTCCAGTTGGTTTGATATTAGTTTGCTGTTCTTTTTCTTGTTCCTCCAGGTGTACTATTAGGTCTTCGATTTTAGCTCTTTTTCCTTTTTTAATGTAAGCATCTATGGCTATAAATTTCCGTCTC
The DNA here is from genome assembly GCA_029593785.1 of Cabassous unicinctus. NCBI lineage: Eukaryota > Metazoa > Chordata > Mammalia > Cingulata > Chlamyphoridae > Cabassous > Cabassous unicinctus. The sequence continues at coordinate 8,074 of JAQZBX010012829.1, forward strand.
AGGATTGTCTTTGCAGCATGCCATAGCTTTTGATATGTTGTGTTCTCATTTTCATTTGTCTGAAGATATTTACTCAATTCTCTTGCAATTTCTTCTTTGACTCAATGATTATTTAAGAATGTATTATTTAATCTCCATATATTTATGAATTTTTCCCTTTTTCCCATCCATTATTGATTTCCAGCTTCATTCTAATATAATCAGAAAAAGTGTTCTGTATAATTTCAATCTCTTTAAATTTATTGAGACCTGTCTTGTGACCCAATATATGGTATATCCTCAAGAAGAATCTATGTGCACTTGAAAGGAACGTATATCCTGCTGTTTTGGGGTGTTATAATTATAAATGTCTGTTAGGTCTAGTTCATTTATCATATTATTCAAGCTCTATGTTTCTTTATTTATCCTTTTTTCAGGTGTTCTATCCAATGCTGAGAGTCGTGTATTGAAGTCTGCTACTATTATTGTAGAGATGTCTATTTCTCCCTTTAATTTTTCCAGTGTGTGCCTCATGTATTTTGGGGCACTTAGGTTAGGTGCATAAATATTTATTATAGTTATTTCTTCTTGGTGAATTGTTCCTTTTATTAATATATAATGACTTTTTTCATCCTCTATAACAGTTTTGCATATAAAATATCTTTTGTCTGATATTAGTATCATGACTCCATGTCTTTTCTGGTTACTATTTGAGTCTTTTTCCAACCTTTCACTTTCAACCTGGTGGTGTCCTTTATGTCTGAGGTGAGGTTTCTTGTAGACAGCTTATAAATGGCTCATATTTTTTCATCCATTCTATCAGTCTATGCCTTTGATTGGGGAGTTCAAGCCATTAACATTCAATGTTATTACTGTAAAGGCATTACTTCCTTCATTCATTTTATCCTTTGGCTTTCTGTTGTTATATCTTATTGTTGGCTGTCTTTTTACCCTTTAATTTACCCTTCTTAATAATCTTCATTTTTACACTCTCCTCCAAGTCTCTTACACTTGTTTTTCATCCTTTCTGGCTATAGCACTCCATTTTGTATCTCTTGTAATTTTGGTCTTATGGTAACATACTCTCAGCTTTTGTTTGTCTGTGAAGACTTTAAACTCACTTTTATTTTTGAAGGAAAGTTTTGTCATATACAGAGCTCTTGGCTGGCAGTTTTTCTCTTTCAGTACCTTAAATACATCAGAACACTGTCTTCTCGCCTCAGTGGTTTCTGATGTGAGGTTGGGTTCCCTGGTATGGGATGATTTGCTTTTCTCGTCGCTTTCTGAATTCTCTCTTTATCTCTGATATTTGTAATTCTGAATGGTAGGTGTCTCCAGGTAGGTCTATTTGGATTTTTTCTGTTTGGGGTGTGCTGTCCTTCTTAGATATTGGTATTTATGTCTTTTGTAAGGGTTGGGAATTTTGCAATCATTATTTTCTCAAGTATTATTTCTACCCCTTTTCCAATCTCTTCTCTTTCTGGGACACAAATAATGCATATGTTTGTGAATTTTGCATTGTCATTCAATTCTTGAGACCCTGTTCCATTTTTTTCCATTCTTTTCTATTTCTGTTCTTCTGTCTTTTCAAGTTCAGTGGTTCTGTCCTCAAAACCACTAATTTTGTCTTCAAGCTATTCAAATATGCTGTTATGTGCCTCTAATTTTCTTTTCTTTCTTTTCTTTTTTTAGGTGCTGGGGCCAGGCATTGAACCAGGGACCTCAACCACTGAGTCACATCGGCTTCCCTCAGTCTGTTTTTTCATTGTTTGCTTATTGTTTGTTTTTGTTTTTAGGGGGCACTGGAAACTGAACCTGGGATATCCCATGTGGGAAGCAGGCACTCAACCGCTTGAGCCACATTCATTCCCCCATAATGTATTTTTAATCTCATTCATTGTGTCTTTCATTCCCTTAAGATCTGTTACTTTTCTTTGCAGGCTTTCAAATTGTTCTTTATGCTCACCCAGTGTCTTCTTAATATCGTTTATCTCCTTAGTCATATTTTCCTTTAATTGTTTGAATTGATTTAAGGAGATTTGTTATTATCATTTATTAGTTATCTTAAATTCTGTACCTTGTAAGGATATTTGGTTTGTTCCTGTGACTGGGCCATCTTTTCCTGTTTCATGGTTTGGCTTGTAATTTTTTGCTGATGTTAGGCATCTGAATATGTTGGTGAATTTAATCTTACAGCTAATTTCGCTCTCTTGCCTAATGCTTTTTTCCCCTCCCCATGGCTCTTCTTTGATTTTTGGTTCAACTTACTCTAAGTCTTTATAATTGACCCGCTTAAAGCTTAAAGTTTCAAAATTGGGCCAGAGACTCACTAATGAGGCACAGATTTTCTCCAAGAGATGGGGCTAAAGAGAGATTTAAAATACTTTTTCTCTTACAGTTTCTGGTCCAGCCAGCAGATGGCGCTTGTCTGCAAACCTTTCCACAGAGGTATTTCAACTTCTGCTTGCCTTTGTTTCTGGTCTGGGCAGAGCTGAGATTCAAAGTGGACTCTGCTGGCCAAATTCACTGAAGAGAAACCACTCTCTGCCCTCCACCATACCCTCTTTTCCTTAGTTGGCTGTAGTGGTCATGGGTTTTATCCATGCTGCATGCCTTGAAGTTGGTGGATGGCTATTCCTGGTCACTGCAGGATTTTAGTAACTCACGTTTTTTATTTTGGGTTCTTCATCTCTTTGTCCCTCGCCCTCTTAGCCCCAAAACAGGTGCCTCCGACAGCTTTTGGACCTTTCTTTACTGTTTTTGTGAGAGAGTTGAGCCATGCCTGCCTACTCTGATGCCATCTTCCTGGAACCATCATAAATTTACTTTTTATCTGAAATAAATTAATAATAGACACTTATAGGGATGTGTAATTTCCAAGGTTTGAAGGAAAGATAGAGAAAAGGAAACATGTATACTGTACTATAGCAATCATCTATAAAAGTGAAAAAATACTCCAAGAGGTACAAGCCAAAAAGTATAAAACAAGTACTGGAAACCTGCTTTGAAGTATTAAGTTATACCTAAAGTTTATCAAATTTGTTTTAAATCCCAAATCCAAATTTATGAAACATACCTTAAAACAAATAACACAGACATTTTAAAAGTCAATATTTTGACAAAAGTATACTAGTCAAATCTAACAAAAGAGATGATTTGTGGCAATATAAAAAGCAAAGTATGTCTCCAGTTATTTTATAGAATTTAAGAGGTATTCTACAATAAAATATCCTAGTTATTAATACATGCACCAATTAGCATAGAATAATATATACAAATAAGATATTATCAAATTTTAAATAGAAATTGTCAGCTCTACAAACACAGTTGGCATTTTTTGCTCTCTTTATTTCACAGAATAAATATAAAGAATAAATAATAAAAATAAATAGAAATAAATAAAAAATAATAATATTTATTTGATTTAATAATTTCCATATTAAACTTTGAAAACTAAGAAAATAGTGAGAAGGCAGAAACTTTGGTTAAGCATGAAGGTAGGTATGTATATTTGGAGATAGTGGAATATGGTCCTTATTTTCTTACTGCTTCTATTTTCTAAGTTAAATTGTAAGCAAGGTCATCAGGTGTAATTGAAGATATTAAGAGAAGCTGGGAGAATGAGGAGAAATTTGTATGAGTTAGTGAATTGGACAGCAATAAAGGCTTACTTGAATTTAGTAATAATGAATTTAATTTAAGACCAATCACCATATTTGTGTGTTTTTTTTCAGTTGCGTTTGGTTCTTTGTCAGTAGGTGATGAGTAAAAAGAAAACTATAGTTAACCATGGTTGAGATTTTCCCAGGACAATAGAATAGGGGGGAGAGAGATACAAGGGAGTTGTTTATATACACAAGGGGGCAATTTTAATGAAGAAATGGCTATTATAGTTAAAGTAAGAAGAAAAATGAGCACAAGAAATGGGTCAGGGCAAGTGTAAATGCGATCTCAAGGAAGCCAGAGAATTGTTGCTGCTGTACTAAGATTACAATTTGTAAACATAAGGGGTAGTTTCCCACCTCTAGAAATTAAGATGGAAAGGTTTCAGTTATTGATACTGTTGAGATCTAAGTATGCCTATGGCAGTGGGTGTCTGAGGTGGAAAGGAAGATATGATCATTTGAAGAGAGAAAATCAAGGAAATAAAAGGTCATTTTATTGGTGGATTTTACATTTGGATTTGTTAAAAATCATGACAACAGTGTTGAGCAAAGAGAAAATCATCTATTTTGTAAAATTAGCAAGGCATGATATGGAGTGATTTTGTTATATATAGATAACTTAAACAATGAACTCATGTTCATTGTCCATTTGATGACAAGAGTTTCAAAGGAGCTGATGATTTTCAGGGATAAGAGAAAAACCTCAGCAAGGCTTTTCTATCATTTAACGTACAGGGAGCCAAAGGTCCAGTTCCTTCCTTCCTTCAACACAAAACTTTCTGGTTTTCTTTTTTAAATAAGTTCATCTCTCCACGGAGGTAAGGCAAAGATTCTATAAAAGACTCAGATTTTTAAAATTCCAATCCTCACGTCACTAAGGAATCCTATAGCCCTGGAAATCTTTGCCTCTCTAAAATAGGAGATGCCTTGGATTTGCAGATGATGTAGGGATAGCTCATTCCTTCCTTCTTGACCATCTCATTTCTCTAGGTACTCAGCCAGATGCTTAGCTGGAATGATGGAGGTAAAATTTTGTTTTCCAAAATCTTCCAGCTTCTGAGATATGGAATGGTTTTCAGAGATCAACTCAAACAGTTTGGAAATAGGCAGGTTAACTGCCTGCCTGGCTGTACATGGAAGTAGCAACAATATGCCAGGAAGGCATTTATCATACTTCCTTTTCCGAAAATAAGGCATGTGAGAGAGAAAGAACCATCTCCTGAAAATGTTGCTTTGGAAGAAATAGTGACCTCAGGAACAACTAAGTTTCAGTTGAAACAAAAAGGTGATGGTAACATTCAGAGAAGAAAATTGAGAGTGTTGAGTATTAGATGATTTCAGACTATGTATTCCAGAGGTCTCTGAAAAAGTTAAGAGATTGAGGGGAGATGACGATTTGATTCAAATTAGAGGATTTAAAAGAGATGTATGAAAGTGAGAATCCAGTAGTAAGTGACCACCTGGGAGTCTTTTATTTCTTGAGTTCAATGGGATGAGCTATGAGGTGAGGTATAGGTCCTGATAGTCTTTTATAGATCTGCCCATGCAAGGCTAGGAGCATTGGAGTGTTCTAAACTCAGTTTTTGTGACACCCCAGATCATCTCTGCCTTGCCTCACTCCTCCACCCTTCTTAGCCAGAGGGGTCCAGGCAATCGCTTGTGTATTCATTTGCTCATCGTGCCAGGTGGCTGCTACTTTTATTGCCACCACTACCTACTGAAGAGCCCTCTAAGGTAGAGCTGGCTAGAATGGACGAGGCTCTTTATCCCCAGTGGCTACCTTCAGAGGCTGGTAATAATCCAGAAGCTTGGTAGTATTAGGGCCTAGACTTTGACCAGTTTGAGATGGGGGACAAGAAATCTGGCTGCTAAATACATCTGTCTTCCTTCCCCAGGGTCAGAATATTTCAAAATATAACATCTCTTCAGATACGCCTGAGTCTGAACAGTTAGTTGGCATTTGTTGTAAAGTTGTGGACAGCTTGGTTAAATAGCCTCAGGTATTTTTTCTCTCTCCTTCCTTGCTGGACTTTACTTTGTCCCTCACTCTTGCTTCCCTGGGATTGTAGTTTCTAATAAGGGGTTAGCATGTAAACTTTTGCTTCAAACTGTGTTTTCTAGATAACCCAGGATAGGTCAGTGGAAGAGGGGACAGAGGAGAATGTTCTCATAGGAGGAATGGAGCTCCAGAAAACCCTGATTGGGTCACTTATAGAGTTTGGATATTGAGATGAGCAGAGGTTTGATGAGCTTGGAATTTAACTTCTGGAAGCTCAGCCAATGGCAGCTTTGTAGCCCCCTGAGGACTGGTGGCATCAGGAACAATTGGGCTCTCTGCACCCTGGTTCAGCTATACTTATGGAGTTTGGCAGAGAGGCTGGCACCAGGAAGGAAAGGTGGCTCTGTAGATTTCCCTTTCATATGGCTGATGGTTCTATGGAGGCCTGTGAGAAGGATGGTGGCATCTGGAGCATATAGGTGGACTACAGGGTGAGACACAAAGAGGTATCCACACATGATGACTCTTTTTAGAAAAGCAAATGATATTTAGGAGGAAAAAATTACAAAAGAGGAAGGTGGTGGGACTTATGTCCTACTGAAGGGTAAATTGAAATAAAAGTTTTTCACAAAGAAGGAGTAACAAGCATATTGTGGTTAAATTGGAAAAGTTATTAGTTAAATTCTTTAAAGTGGATCTATTGGCTGACACACTAAGTTTTCAGAAAGAGGTCACCAATGATATATACTATATTTCTTAGAGTATAAAATTATTTAGAGATATTAAAAATCTGTTTAATGCCAATAATTCACAAACAAACATGATGAACATTTTGTAAATGTTTATTTGACCTTTACTATGGCTCGCTAAACTAATAAAATTGTTTCTAATAATAAAATAGGTTGAGATACAATAAATTTAATGCCTCTGGAATTGCATTAGCTGCAGTACAATTATGATATACTGCCTACATTAGTTTTCTATTGCTTCACAATAAATTTTTGAAAACTTAGCAACTAAAAAGAACACCCATTTATTAACTCACTCTTCTGTAGATTACAAATCCAGGCATGGGTTAGCCAGGTCCACTGTACAAGATCTCACAAGCTGAAATCAAGATGTCAGCAGGACTGTGCTCCTTTCTGGAGGATCTAGGGGAGACTCTTTCCAAATACGTTGAGGTTGTTGCTGGATTCAGTTTTTTAAGATTGTAGGACTGAGTTCTCATTTTCTTGCTGGATGTTGGCTGGGAGTCACTTAAAGACTGGGATCTTAAAGGTTATTCACATTCTTTGCCATGTGACCCCTTTATCTTCAAAGCCAGAAACAGAATCTGTCTCACATCTCATCACTTTCTTGCTTTGTCCTTTTTAAGGGTTCCCCTATTTGGGACAGGCCCACTGAGAATAATCTCCCATTAAGAACCTAATCACAGGGGTGAGAACTCAACATATTTACTGGTCCTGCCCACACTCAAGATGGAAGGAATTTACAAGGATGTGGGTCATTGATGGAGCATCTTAGAATTTGGACTACCACACTGCCTTCCAAATGGAGGGCTTTAGGATAATAGAGAATTTTTTCTGTAAATTAGTTTAGAGAAAAGAAGAGGTGCATTTAAAGCCTTCCTAATGCTGTGGTAGAATCCTAGAAATGAACCATGGGCATTAAGACCAACACTATCAGTCATAATGGATATCTGGACTGCAATGCTTTGTAATTCAGAAGGAAAGATGGGTCTCACATGAAAAGCAAGAGACGTAAATTCAAGTATAAAGAGCTTTAAGTCTATAAATGAGATTGGAGAAAGGCAATTTTTGTTTTTTATTCCCTCCAGATTCTTCCCATTCTCATTCCTCTGCTATTTTCTGGAATCTTGAGGTGGCTTCCTGAACCTGGACACCTCCTTCCAAAGGATTTTTCTTTTATTGTATTATCTATGACTGACCCAATGATAGTTAACTGATTACCAAGAATGGATTAAGGAGAGAATGTGAGGATGCCTCCTTTATGTTTGCCAAAATAAATGTGCTTTAGTAGAGGTTTTCCACAACTTTATCAGGCCACACCAAAGTCTTATAAATGGTGATGGTGATGACGGAGGTGGTAAATTGGAATCTGATTTATTGAATAAGGTAGACTCAGGATGATGCTGGGAAGAAGCAATGTAATTATCTTTGACAACTGCTATTTTTAATCAGCTCTCTGGACTCATATCTTTCCTCAGAATGAAATCTAAGAAGATATAATTGCTTTTCTTGACATCCTCAAATAATACATTACTGGTCACTATTTTTTATTCCAGTCTAATATAATATCCAAAATAATATTTTTTATTCCAGGCTGGTATATTATCCCAAATATCCTAATTATCATCCATTTTAAAACTTTTCATCTCCCCCAGCCACAGTCTAACCATCTTTGGAAACTTTCAATGTGCCTCCCTTTTTCCTGACTTGCTTGTTATTTGTGGATGCTCCAGGGTCAGGTATAAGGAACAAAAAAAGGGTCTTACTTGAATTATTTGGCTGTAATCACTCAGTGTGATTACACTAGTGTGAGATTCTTAACTGCTGAGTTTTTCACTTGTGGTGCTTGCCCATGGATTCCTTAAGGATTCCCTACTGGGGATTCCAAGAGCAGTTTTCTAGAAAGGGCTAGCCTCTTCCAGTCCACTATTGATGAACCCAGTCTCCAGCCCACCAGTGTCTGCTGTAGCATATTCACAGCCAACTTCTTTCTAGGGAACTTGTCTGGTCCCCTGGCAAGAGAATGTCTTGAGCTTTCAAACAATAACTGGTTGGCTCCTGTTCTAGTTACTATTGCTACATAAAAAATTACCTCAACCATTGGCATAAAAAATATATTTTATTTTGCTCACTGCCTTGTAGATGAGAAATTTGGGAAGGATTTGGCTGGGCAGATTTTGAGTTTCTTATGTGATTGTGGTCAGATGTTGACTGAGAGTTCAGTCATCTGAAGATTCAACTGGGCTAGACATCAGTCACATGCCAATTGATGCTGGCTGTGTGCTGGGTGCTCAACTGTGACTGTAGAAAAGAGTGCCCACAGTTGATTGTTTCTTGTGGCCTCTCCATGTGACTTGCAAAACTCACCAATTGTCTGGAGCTCAGGGCTCCAAAAAATAATAATCATAATAATTGAGTGCCCCCAGAAGAAAGCTGGAAGCTGTACTGCCTTTATAACCTCGCCTTGGAATAATAGCTCCATTTCTGCTAAACTCTTTTTTTTCTTTCTTTATTTTTAAAGACATTTTAGATTACATAAAAGTTACATCAAAAATATAAGGGATTCCCATATAACCCACCCCTATCCCCTCTCACACTTTGCCCCATTAACAACATCTTTCTCATTAATTTGGTACATTTTTTACAATTGATGAACGAATATTGAAGCATTGCTACTAACCATGGTCTATAGATTACATTACGGTTTACACATTACACCACACAATTTTATAGGTTTTGACAAAATATATAATTGCCTGTTTCAGTCATTGCAATATCATGCAGAACAATTTCAATGTCTCCCAAATGCTCCATGTTACACCTATTCTTCCCTCTCCCTCCCCTCAGAATCTCTGGTGATCACTGTCTTTATATCAATGTTACAAGTTCTTCCATTACTAGAATAATAATAAGTATACTTTAGTCTATAGTTGCATTCCCCCCTTATGTTTGTTCATTCCTCAAACTTGAGGATTTTGGGATGGTGACGCCCACTCTGCTTTTGATTGAAAGAGGGTTTAGATCCCATGGGGATCTAAGTAAGAAGAACTGTCTTGCTTGCAGTTGTACACACTCTCTGTTTTATGGGTTGGGCACTGTCCATCATCATCCTTCTGTTAGTTGTCCTGAGCGAGTCCGATGAACTGGAGAGTAGGAGTTGGTGGCAACTTTACTGAGATTCAGGGCTCAACTGGCATATGAACAGAATGAAGACTTAAGTCTCTGGGCCATATATATTAACAGATATAGTGCTAATTATAGGTTAAATAAAAGGAGCAGAAGAACCATATGTAGGAAAATTATAAATGAGTCTAACTCTGATACACTGGGGAGATAGGTTATCATATATTCCAAGGTAAGACCCACTGATGGGGTGCTGATTTCCTGGGGTTGTCTCTCCTGCCTATAGTGTCCAGATGTCTCTACAGCCCTCAGGAGCACCCCTCCTTGAGGCACTGTTTAATGTGGCAGTCAGTGAGATCCTCCTGAGATGTGCATAAGCATGACCTCTGGAAAGATCTCCTAACTCACTTTAAAATCTCTTAGCCATAAAACTCATTTGTATTTAATATTTCCCCCTTTTGGTCAAAGTCTTTTTCCAAATGCATCACTAGTTGGCATTTGGTAATTGTTAGAGTTTCTCCCTTATGAGGTTTGCAATGATTGACAGGTCATAGGACCATGAATTAATGCCCCTGTGGCATAGGTTGAAGAAAGGCAGACTCCAGCCATAACCCACCTAACCTAACTGAATGAGCAAGCCATAGCCCAGGGGAAATTCATACCCTCCCAAGAATAAACAAAATGGAACCGATAAGGGCCATCACTCCCTCCCCAGCCACTCCCACAGTCCAAGACCTCCTAGCCCACTCCCCCTTGGCCATTTGGCCCCAGGCTGTACTCGGTTTCCCTGCCTATTGATGTACTGTATAAATTCATATCCACCTCCTTCCATGGGGGGACTGAAGTCTCTCTTCAGACCCCTGCCATGTCTGCGGGGGGCTGAAGTCTATTCTTCAGATCTCCTCGGTTGGGAGAGGTTCCCAAATAAACTTTCTGCCTGCAATCGTCAGTCCCTGTGTCCCAGTGAATGCCATTTTTCTCTAACAGTAATAATCCCTCAGTGTCAGAAAGTCTCACCCCCAGGAGTCTTGTCCCATGCCAGGGGTCAGGGTGGGGTGGGCAAGGCAGTGAGCTTATATGCTGAGTTTGGCTTAGAGAGAGGCCACATTTGAGTAACAAGGAGGTTTTCAGGATATAAGTCTTAGGCAATATATATTACTAGGCTACATTTCAATTTTACAAGAATAAGATTCGTAAATGTGAGCATTAATATCAAGGGCTTGGCATATTGGTCTGTCCTCTTTCACTAAGCACTGCCTATGTACACTGCCTAAGACATTTGGGGAGCATACAGAAAAAAATGCCAAACCCTTTTGATCAAAGGAGTTATGACCTACTCAAATTTCAAATTCAAGAGGAGGGAATGTAGATCTCATTTTTTGATCAGAGGTAAGTATCAAAGATTTGGGCACGCTAGTTAAAAATCATCACTCCTCCCTTTTATAAGGTGGACATCTTGCTCACCAAAAGCCATGTGCTTTTCCATGATGTCTGTAGAAGGGCAGCTTGATCCCAATGCAGCCTAGACTCCTCTCTGTAACGTTCTATAACCAGTCCCACGTGAGGCTGGACAAACTAGCCACAGAATTTCCCCTTAGTCTCCCTATAAGAGGTAGGTATCAGCCTGTACATCCAAAAAGAAGTTTCACAGGATGCAAGAAAAAAACCCTAAGTGATTTTCTTAGTCTTAAATGAGGGGGAAGCACTCCTTCCCCATACTTGTGCATACATGTATGTGTATGTGTGTATATACTGATAGAAGCATACTAATCCTCTCAAGGAAATCCTCATTAAGGACATTTCAAACCTTCATATTGGTCTTTATTAACTTAGATTTAGAATGGTGATTGGCTTAGTGTCTCCAAACTTGTTGAGAATGTCTTAGCATCTGTGGCAGTTTGATATTATTTATAAATTCCAAAAAGAGATATAGATTCTTTGTAAACTGGTCTGTTCCTCTGGGCATGATAACCCTTTGATTACATTAGAATCAGCTGAGATGTCTGATTAAATTATTTTAAGATTTGGGCTTTGATTCAACCACATCATGAGAGTGTAACTCAGCATTGAGTTCCAGCTCCTTTGGTGAACTGATGAAATAGACTTTCACACGGAAGTAGATACATGAGGAAGAAAAACACAGAGGAAGAGAGACAGCTCCAAAAGATACAGCAGAGGCCCTGGGGAGAAAGATGAGCCTGATAGTCTACAGGTGACCTTGTAAAGAGAGCAGAGCAGCTGAGCCTGGAAAGAAATGAGCCCCAGGGAGAGAGACAAGTCTTATGCCTGCATACAGCTGAGATCAGAAGACACTGGAAACACAGAACCTTAAGAGGAAGAAGGAAGGCTGAACACTCACAGACATCACCCACCATCTTGCTTCAACACATGGCAAAGGACTTTGGGTGAGGAAGTACCTGTTACGGTACCCTGAGTTGGACTCTTTAGGGTCTTGTGACTGTAAGCTTCTACCCCAAATAAATACCCTTGTAAAATCAACAGACTTCTGGTACTTTGCATCAGCACCCCTTTAGCTGACTAATACAGCCTCCTATAAAGTAAGTCTGCCATTTAACTGAAATAGAAGCACTGATATATGGTGCATTTCCATATCATGTTGTAGATCTATAGTTGTGATTATCCAGATTCTTATTTTTCACTTTTTTAAAGCCTGAAAAATAAAATATTTAACACCACCTCTTAAATGATACAAAATTATTGTATATTCCAAAGATACCCTTGTCTCCAAGTATAGTGCATGCTATATTCTCCTCAAAAACAGTTTCAATGTTTATTTAGTGAAGCTAGACAAGATCTGAGGGGCTTCAGCAAGCAAAAGAGGAAACTGTGAGGCATTCAAGTTTCACAATGTCAGGAATTCCTTCATGGATATTCTCCTAACTGGAGCTTAGAGGTGCTTTCAAAAAGGTTCAAACCTTTATTTTACAATTTTAATGTGAAAGTGGATTTTGCATGAGGTCATACAGTATGACAAATGACTTCCAATTTTATGTGGGCCTTATTTTAAATAGGAATAAGCCTGAAAATACCTATTATTTTTTCTCATCTGAAAATTCAATATAGTTTCTGAACAGGGTATGAAAACACAAAATAGACAAACAGCACTGTACATTCCCATCCTGTACAGCTCCATAGAGGTTTAGAACATATACTAAGGATATTCCATTATTTATATTGGTGACCATATCAGTGACTTGATACGTAAAATCATCCATGTTTTAAAATGGTTGGTTTACAAGAACTTAGCACTAATAAAGAAAAAAATGTACATATACAAGAAACATTTCTCAAACATTAATTTCCCTAGAAAATGTATCATTTACTATGCAAGAACTATGAAATGTTTTTCAGAAAGGAATCAACCTAACCTTAAAATAATTGAAAGTAATGGAAAACACATCTCACTTCAGTGGCAAAACTCCTTCCTCTAGAGTTCCTAAACTCATATTAATAATGTGAACATTGGCATGTATGAATAAATTTTAGTGTTGTTACTTGCAGCAAGTTTGTACAAGAGAAATAAGTGTGATTCTGTCTTCCGGAAACTTGTCTTTAGAGGATAACACACTATTGAAAGCTCATAAAGCAGAAGGCTTCTGCTGCCTGCCATAGGCCTCTGCAAAACCCTTCTGGAAGGTGGCAGTTATCATCCAGCAGGCAGATTTTAGGTGTTGCCAGTCTTATTTTCTAAGTGTGTGTCAGAAAGGCCAACCAAATCCCGGCAATGAGAGTTCTCACTCAACTCTGAGAAGACTCCAGCTAGAAGGTACACTCTGAAGAAATAGAGACGTTCACATTCACTGCTCCATGAACTGTGTACACGTCACTTTTATTAACTTAAGCCATTTAAAAGAAATGGACCCACTGTATCATGGCACGCAGTATTCAGAGTTATTAAAATATGACATCACAATTTAAGAATGCCAACGTCCTTTGTTTCATGCACAGAATTTTGTTGCACATAGATACCAGATAAGAAAGAAAGCTTCTGTCTGCTAAAAGGAATAAATAAAGATCCCCAGAAGTGAAATTGCTTACCAGCCCTGCTCATCTTGAAAGTTCCAATTCAGGCAAATATTCGGGTAGGAAGAATAGAATGCACAAAGGAGAAGAGAAAGTACTGAGATCTTGAGGAGAATTTGAAAGTATAAAAGAAGAATGATGCAACCAAAGCAAAAAGGAAGATGCACTAATTATGAGACTAAAGTAAGAGAATTTAGTGGAACAGAACAATGAATACAAGATCTTTATAAAAATCTGTTGTGTTGTGAATATGGGGTCATGCAGGATTTTGTGTGTTTTGACTGCTCTGTCTTTCAAAGAGTACTGGTAAATAGAACTCATCTAACAGTTCCATTTTAATGGCCCTAAGGGACTTGCTTAAATGAATACATATGAATGGCTTGTACATTAACTTTCAGCAAATCCTTTATAAATAAAAGCTTCTAAATTGTCTGCTGCTGTTTCAAGAGTTTGTGTACTTTTAAGTTGTTTAAACATCTCCCAATTGTTCTGCTTATATACTATTGTGCATGTTCCTTCTTACTGCTCAGAAGAAAATTTGGTCCAGTATTTGAACAAATGAATATAAATGATATTTAATGGGGTCTTAATGGACATGAATTATTATATTCAATTTTAGTCATTTAAAGGTAGTGCATTGTGATTATCAGTCTGGAATAATAATGAAAGTTTGAGAGCCACATATACATCTTTTAAGTTTATGAGAGCTGTGTGGGTATGTGTGTGCGCGCTCACATGCGTGGGAGGTGCTGTACGAGGGTAACTATTAGTCTTTATAAGGACATGAGGGTAAAACTTAATTCAGCACAATGTTATTTGGATAGCTTTTTTTAGCCTTTTATTTCTGCTTATTATTTTTCAAGTGAAATCTACATGAGATAAGTGCAGGATGATGTAGCAGGTATGAAATTTTTGTGTACTTTTTAATCATTTGCTGTGATTTTAATTTTTCTTAAGAGTCACGTTCCTTTTTATTTAACAAATCAATTTTATTGATACATATTAATAAAACACAAATCCATCCAAAGTGTACAATCAGTGATTTTTGGTATGATCACATAGTTGTGCATTCATCACTTCAGTCATTATTAGAGCATTTTCATTATTCCAATAATAACAATAATAATAAATAGACAAAAAACTCATCACCTCTTAATCTATGCTTCCCCTGCCATACATAGCTCCTATTCTTTTTCCATCGCTCTAGTTTATTTGTATTTAGTTTGTAGAAACTGTTATATATGCAATATTACAGGTTTCACTATGTTATACAGTCCCATGTTGCATTTTTAAGCTTTCCTTCTATTAATATACATGACCTTAGACTTTCCCTTTCAATCAATGTCATACCCATATAATAGCCCTGCTAGTTACAAACACTATGATATGTTTTTACCATTTCTATTCATTTCCAAAGATTTACAAACAACATTTTTTCTAATTCTGCACAGATTAACTTTCACCTTTCTGTCCTCTACCCTCATACTATTTTCTGGTGACTTATAGTCTAATTATTAACTCCATGAAATTATACAATATATTTAGTTCATAATAGCACAACCATACAGTATTTTTGTATCTGGCTTGCTTCCCTCAACGTAATGCCCTCCAGGTTCATCATGTTGTCATATGTTTCACAACTTCATTTCTTCTTATAGCTGCATAATATTCCATTGTGTGTATACATCACAATTTGTTTATCCATTCATCGGTTAATGAACATCTGGGTTGTTTCTATGTTTTACAGTTGTGAATAATGCTGCTAGGAACATTGGTGTGCAGATTTCTGTTCGTGTCACTGCTCTCAGTTTTTCTGGGCATATTCCTAGTAGTGGTATTGCTGAGTCACATGGCAAGTCTATATTCAACTTCCTTAGAAATGTACCATTCTACAGTCCCACCAACAGTGAATAAGCATTCCTATCTCTTTGCATCCTCTCCAACACTTGTAGTTTTCTGACTTTTTAATAATGACCATTCTAATAGGCATGAAATATCTTATTGTAGATTTGATTTGCATTTTCCTGATCACTGATAATGCTGAACATATTTTCATGTGTTTTTTTGCCGTTTGTCTTTCTTCTTTGGACAATTGTCTGTTCAAGTCTTTTGCCCAATTTTAATTGGGCAGTTTGTCCTTTCATAGTTGAGTTGTAGTGTCTCTTTATATATCATGGATATTAAACTCTAATTTGATATGTGATTTCCAAATATTGACTCCCACTGAGTCAGCTGCCTTATTCACTCTTTTAACAATTCCTTTGAGGTGCCAAAGTGTTTAATTTTAAGGAGGTCCCATTTATCTAATTTTTTGTTGTTGTTCATGTTTTGGATGTAAGTTTTAAGAAACTATTGCCTGCCACAAGATCTTGAAGATGTTTTCCTACATTTTATTCTAGGAGTTTTATGGTTGTAGCATTTATATTTAGGTCCTTGATCCATTTAAGTTAATTTTTGTACAAGGTATGAGATAAGGGTCCTCTTTCCTTCTTTTGTGTATGGATATCCAGTTCTCCTAGGACCAGTTGTTGAATAGGCTTTTCTGACCCAGCTGAGAGGGCTTGAAAGCCTTGTCAAAAATCACTTGACCTTAGATATGTGGGCTCATTTCTGAGTTATTAATACAGTTCCAATGGTCAATCTGTCAGTCTTTATGCCAGTACCATGCTGTTTTTACCACTGTAACTAATTAATATGCTTTAAAGTCAATAAGTGAGAGTCTTCCAACTTTGTTCTTCTTTTTGAAGACATTTTTTGGCTATTCAGGGCCCCTTACTCTTCCAAATATTTTGATAACCGGCTTTTCCATTTCTGAAAAAAAGGCTGCTGGGATTTTTATTGGGATTGCATTGGATCTGTAAATCAGTTTGGTTAGAATTGTCATCTAAATGGTATTTAGTCTTCCAATCCAAGAACACGGAATGTCCTTCCATTTATTTAAGTCTTCTTTCGTTCATTTTAGCAATTTTTTAAATAGTTTTCTGAATACAGATCCTTTAAGTATTTGGTTAAGTTTATTCCTATAGTTTTCATTATAAATGGAATCTTTTTCTTTTTCTTTTTTTTTTCTTAAAGAATGCACCACACACATTGACATTTCTTTTCTTTTCTTTTTTTAAAGCAAATAACAAAGACCCAGTTTATCAGCTTTAGTTTTTATAAACTTAAGCTTAACATTACATATTTAACCAATTGTCAAACTTATTAAGTTGCCAGCATTCATTCACAACTAGAAAACATCTTAATTTATAATAAATCAGATATGTATCATCATTAATGTATTAATATATTTTGCTAATAAATACTGAAAAAAAATTGTAATTATTTTTTTAGAAGATTCATCCTGGCAATGTTAACTTCATAGCAGACTGTAACTACTTGGCTCACATTTCAAACAAAATGGAAAGAGTAAGATCCATGCTGGTGTTGGTATACAATTTTGTTCTAGCACTACTAAAAGAATCACGGTTCACCTTGGATTAAGTTTAATAAAAAAGCAAAGTGCATACAGAAATTCACAACAGTTCTAAAGACAAAAAGAAAAAAAGGCCCTATTAATGTGCTCTCAACAATAAACTCAAAAGTCTATGACAAATAGGTGTTCCGATGAGCTGTTTATAAATATTTTAGGTTAGGAATAATTATACTGAAAGTAGAGTTCATTTGAAATCTTCAAAAAAATGTTCCTGTTAATCTTCAAATGGTACTTATCAATAGTTTAACATTTCTGTTAAATTCGTGCGTTGAATTACTTGTTATCCAAGCCTAATGGCTGCTCCTTACCATTTATTGTTAAGGACTTTAGCCATCTTCTTCAACGTCTATTCTTTCTTGACCATTCTCAATAATTCTTTTTGTTGTGATTTTTCTGCCATTAACTGTTTTAGTAAACGTTGATACAGATTTGAACTTGCTCATCCTATTACCACCAAAGGATGCTGAAGAAAATGAAGTGAGGTTCCCATACCCCAGTGAACCAAATGAAGTAAATCCTGTATCAAAAGAAGAAAATCTACCTCCAAAAGATGGAAACCCATGAAGGCAGTTAAGAAATGATCCCATGCCCCTGCTTCTGGTTCCACGGAGGCCTCTTCGATTTCCAAAAAACTCTTCAAATGGGTCTTCAAAGAATTCAAATGAAAATGGGTCCCTTCCACTAAAAAATTCCCTGAAGACATCATCTGGATTACAGAATGTAAAGCCAAACTCAAATGGACAGTCAAAATGACTTCCACCTCCACCACCACCATTTAATCATTCTTTGCCATATTTTTCATAGATGTCCTATTTTTTAGCATCTAATAACACCTCATATGCCTCAGCTACTTGTTTAAATTTTCTATCTGCTTCTTTATTTTCAGGATTTTTATCAGGGTGCCACTTCACTGCCAATTTACCACAAGCCTTTTTAATATCCTTGGGTGAGGCATGAAGTTCTAGGCACACTTAGAACTTCATAGTAATCCACCATGTTTTAACAGATTATTGGAACAAGTCCCAAGGAGGTTGGCAGCCAGTGGCAAGAGGGAGGAGAGGCTGGGCGGTAGGGCCCGTGGTCTCCTCTCAGCTCCCTCTTGGCCTGTGCTGGTGGATGCGGTGGCAGCAATTCTTCACGCTTTCCTTTCTCTCTGGAATCTTTTTCTGATTTCCTCCTCAGACTGCTCATCAGTAGTACATAGAAATGCTATTGATTTTTGCACATTAATCTTGCATCCCACCATTTTGCTCAACTTGTCATTTCTAGCAGCCTTGTTGTGGATTTTTCAGGATTTTCTAGATATAGGATCGTATCGTCAGTGCATAGTGATGATATGATCCCAAATCATTCCTTTCCTGGTTGGGTGCCTTTTATTTCTTTACCTAGCCTAATTTCTCTGGCTAGAACTTCTAGCACAGTATTGAATAAAAATGGTGGAAGTGGGCATCCTTGTCTTGTTCCTAATCTCAGCAGGAAAACTTTCTGTCTTTCACTGTTGAATACAATGCTAGCTGTAGATTTTTCATATAGGCACTTTACCATATCGAGAAAGCTTCTCAAAATTGTTCCTATCTTTTGGAGTGTTTTTATCAAGAAAAGATGCTGTATTTTGTCAAATGCATTTTCTGCATCAATTTAGAGGATCATGTGATTTTTTTTCTTCAATTTATCAGTGTGGTTTATTGCATTAATTGATTTTTTTTATGTTAAACCACTCTTGCATACCTGGGATAAAACCCACTTGATCATGGGTTATAATTCTTTTAATGTGCTTTTGGATTCAGTTTGTAAGTATTTTGTCAAGGTTTTTTGTGTGTATATTCATTAGAGATATTGGTCTGTAATTTTCTTTTTTTGTAGTATCTTTAACTGGTTTTGGTATTAGGGTGATATTGGCTTCATAGAACAAGTTTCATAGCATTCTTTTCTGTTCAATTTTTCAGAAGATTTTGAGCAAGATTGATATTAGATTGTCTTTGAATGATTAGTAGAATTCACTGTGAAGCCACCTGGTCCTGGGCTTTTGATCTTTGCAAGGTTTTTGGTGATTTTTCCAATCTCTTCACTTGTGATAGGTTTGTTGAGGTCTTCTATTTCTTCTAGGGTCTTTTTAGGTTGCTTGTATGTTTCTAGGAATTTGTCCACCTCATCTACATTGTCTAGTTTTTTGGTGTACAGTTGTTCATAGTATCCTTTTATGCTCTTTCTTATTTCTGTGGGGTCAATGGTAATGTCCCCCTCTTATTTCTGATTCTATTTATTTGCATCTTCCTTTTTTTTTTTTTTTTAACCTTGTCAGTCTAGCTAAGGGTTTGTCGATTTTATTGATATTCTCAAATAACCAACTTTTGGTTCCACCATTGCCTCTGATATCCACATTCATACACTTTGTTCTTTCTCACCTTGACCCTAGACCCTTCACCAACATTGCCATACCTTCAAGAAACATTGGTATAAACAGTCTTATTTCTTCTATGCTTTAATATTCTAATGAAAACTTGGAGGGGATTTGAATTTAAGATGCAAAACATATGACTGCATCTCCCTTTCTTTTTATATGCTACAGACATTTTTAGAAGATTTGGGGAAATTTTGCTTTTTATGAAAAAAAAATAAAGATTATAACTGTAGAAAATAAGTGATGAATGCATCATTATGATATGTGGAGGAAAAATACACAGAAAAAAGTGAATAATTCAAGAAGGGAACTTTGTATACCCTCTTACCAGTGAAACAATTTAATTGATAAAAATTATTTTGAAATTTTTTTATATTATCTAGAAATTGTCCTAAAGGCAAACAGCCAATGGGGAAATATGCATTCCAGAAAATCTACTGAATCTCAGTAAGAGCATCAAGAGCCATGACCCACTTCCTTTCTGTGTTACAGCAGCTCTGCCCTGAGTGTTCAATCCACTGACAAGTGCAGCCTAAAGGACTCTTCAGTTTCCAGTCTAGAGCTAAGCTTTTACCCTGGGTAGCATGTGGTGTTGAGATTCCTCATGCCCTCCAGGCCCACAATGTAGATATTCTATTCCAGGCAGCTGTGGCCAAGAGGAGTAGGTCTCCCTTCCCCCACACAGTCCCTACAGGGGACTGAGAATACTGGGATCCTTACTGTCTCTGTCCCAGCTTGCACATCAGATGGAGGTTCCCTGTTGAGAGAAAAAACTGATAAGACCAGAAGGTGCCACTGCCTCCCCGACCCCAGTGCCCACTCCTAGAGTGGAGGTTTCACCTGTGGAAAATTGGGAGCTCCACCCAAACTCCAGTACAGTGGTCAGGGTTTCTTCCCAGGGTAAAAGCAGGCTATAATAACCAAGGGGACTGAATTTATTTAGAACAGAGCACGGAGAACAGCATACCTAAGGGAACTAAAGATCTTAGTGGAGAGCAATTAAGAGGTAGCTGGTAGATCCACAATACAAGCAAAATTTCAGAACAGTAAGCTTACCAGAGAAAACCAGGCAAAGGGACAGCCAAGAAGAATCTTTCTGGAATCACTGGCAATCCTGAGGGATGGGATGCTGTGTTCTTATACTAGGATACACCCACTGAGGAGCAATCAATCAGAAAATAGGGTTGACTTGAAAGCATTACCCAGGCTACACACAGACCTAACAATACAGGCAGAATATTGGCACAAAAGGCTTAAATACAACCTCTGACCCAATGGAAACTCCTAGAAATCCAGGATAAAAATTAAATCATCTTCAGTCCTGACAGTCTTGGAGACTAAGTGCATGCCCAAGGCTGCATCCTCTCAGGAACAATCACATAAGTAACTTCCAAGCTACTAGTCCCTTGATGAAAATTGGGCAAAATGTGTAAACTCCCTGAACAGGATAACAGCCTCCAAGATACACAGATATCCAATGGTAAAGAGTTAAAATCTAATTTGTTAAGGGTAGTTAAGCTCAACCTTTCACCAATATGTGGTTTATATCTACCCAAGGACAACCATTAGGAAGCCAAGCTAGATGATAAAAACAAGGGGAAACATCACTGCAGGGAGATTAGAGGCTGCACACTGCTGTAGGAGAAATAGACTTTGCAGAATTAGTTCACCCTAGTCACCAAATAAATAAACAAACTTCCCAGCAAACAACAACTAATCCTGGGGAAGGGTGGAAATCAGTATCCAGAAATGCTATAATATATTTTTTAAAATGTATATTTTGGGAACATCTGGTTTCAGCTCCAACATGTAAAGAGCTTGGCATTGCCATTCCCATCTTCACAACAAGTAAAATGCTGAAAAAACTGAAAATCAATTAATTTACATTGATCCATCAGAGAATTATGGTCAAAAGGCAAACTGCTACCCTAAATCTGGAGAGACACACAGATATGGAGAATTGTAGCCAAATGAGCTTACCTGAACCAGAAGCCACTAAAGCCAGTAACTGGTGGGAAAACTTAAAAGAAAAAGTGACAATTTTGAAATATACCCTGAGTTTTTTCCATAATAAAGACCCAACCTATATGGGAAACTACTTTACTAGAATCGTCTCTAACCCAGAGGAAGCTCAATTAGACAATTCTTTAGCTTTCTTGCCACACAAAAAGGAAAACTAAGAAATGTTTCTGAAAGTCACAGCCCATGGACTCAGACCTACCAAAAAACTGAGGTTTAATAATAAGGTAATAGAATTCTTCCTCTCCCCAAAACCTTACCACTAAGTAAACAGGGCTTCAGTATAGTATTAGTGGATACTAATACTATACTATGTATATACTATACTATATATACTATATACTATATAGTATATACTATACTATACTATGACTGAGAGAGCTGGAAGATATTGATGCTATTTAAGAAGAGTTATTAAGGAAGCCCAAAGATAAGAGGAAAGAAAAATCAAAACAAAACAAGAATGCTCGAGAAAGCTGAAGCTTCTAGCACCTACAATAATAGCAAACATTGCATTCCTAGTCAGATTAACATAGAATCCCACACTAAAGGCCCATTTACCTCAGTTCCAATTACTGGATATACCATGTCTGGTTTTCAACAAAAAATTACAAGACCTTCCATAAGGCAAGGGAAAATACAGTCTGAAGAGACAAGCATCAGAACCAGAATCAGATATGAAACAAGTATAGGAATAATAAGAGAGGGAATTTAAAATAACTATGATTAGTATGTTAAGGACTCTAATGGAAAAAGTAGAAAACATACAATAACAGATGGGTAATGTAAACATAGAGATGGAAAATTTAACAAAGAAGCAAAGGGAAATGCTAGAAAAAGAAAAACTTGTAACTGAAATGAAGAATGCTGGTGATAGGTGTCTTCAGTAGATTGGAAGAAAAAGGAATAAAGAAACTTAAAAAAAAGAGAACAGAGCATCTAAGAACTGTGAGACAATTAAAAAGAGGATAATATATATGTGATTGGAATTGCAGAAGGTAAAGAGAGATGAGGGCAGAAAAAATATTTGATGTTAACAATGTCTTAGTACTTCTCACAATTAATGACAAATGCCAAACCACATTTCCAGGAAGCTCAAGAGAATACTAAGCAGGATGAAGCCCCAAATATCTATACCTAATCATACCTTATACAAACTGCACAATAAAAGGAAATAGAAATTTTTGGAAGAAGTCAGAGGGAAAAAAATCACTTCACATATAGAGGAGCAAGGAAAATAATTTTTTGGACATCTTATCAGAAACAATGTAAGCAAGAGTTTGGAATGAAATATTTGAAGTGTTGAAAAATAAAAACCCACCAAACTAGAATTCTGTTTCCAATGAAGCTATATTTCAAAATTGAAGGAGAAATAAAGACCTTCTCAAAACATAACAAAAACCAAGGGAATTTCTTGCCAGTAGACCTGCCTTGGAAGAAATATTATAAGAAGTTCTTGAGAGAGAATGAAAATTATATAGGTCAGAAACTCAGATCCATATATGGAAAAGAAAAACATTGGAGAAGGAATAAATGAAGCTAAAATGAAGTCTTATTTTTCAAATAAGACTTATTTCAAATAAGACTTACTTTCAGAGTAAGGAGCTCCTAGATTCAGTTCGAGCTGCAGATCAGTTAGTAATCACCCAGAGTCATCTAAAGCACCTGTTTGAGGGCTCCAGAACACCAGAAGAATATCCTGTAACATCCTTGAAAGAATGGAAGGAGGAGACTGCCCATCTGGGGAGAAGATACATGAGTAGAGCACTCCATGCCATGGAGACCGGTGCCCATCCTCCACTGATGGCACAAGCCACCTCAGGAACTATTCTGTGGCTGGAATTGGAAGCTCCACTTTCCACAGACAGGGGAGGAAGAGACAGTTGGGTGCCAACTTCAGCTACTGATTAGTAAATTCAGTGTGCTAAATTATAATCCTAAGAACAGCTAAAGTTTGAAATTGTCTAAGTCAGAAAGAAGCCAGTAGCTGCCATTTTAACTCTGTCCCCAGCATGAGAGGAAGCTGGGCCAAATGAAAAATCACAGTGAAGGTAGGGATCGGCTTCTTTCACTCAGATTGGACTGCAGGCCTAGCCTAGACATCAGCAGGGAGGAAGCCACACTCCAGCCTCTCTAGGTAACTGCAGGTACATTCGGCAGGCACAGACTAAATAGTCCAAAGTCTACCAGGGCAACTGTATTCATTTTGGATCCACACAACAGAGATTGCTGCCCACACCTGCAGCTGCATCCCCACCTCAGGCAGGGAAGGAAGGGGTGTGAAGCTTCATCAGTCTCTCTGGGCAACTACAGTCTAGACCTGAATGACTTGGATTATTACGCATAGCTGTGGCTCTGTCCCTACCCCTGGCAAAGGAGAAAGGTGGGAGAAGCTTCATCAGTCCCTTGGGCAATGCAGGCAGCTTGAGCCTCCACAGCTTACAGCACCAACTACATCCTCGGCTCACACTACACAACCAGCAAGGGAGAAAGGGCAAGAAAACCCTAAACTAAAGATAGAAACTGCACCCAGAATAAATACATCTATTATGCCAGATGCCAAGACATCAACAAAAAATTACAATCCATACCAGGAAACAGGAAGATATGGCCCACTTAAAGGAAAAAGATAAGCCTCCAGGTAACATAAAGGAGTTGATACAACTAATCATAGATGTTCAAACAAATCTCATTAATAAATTCAATGAGATGGCTAAAGAGATTAAGGATATTAAGAAGACATTGGATGAGTACAAAGAAGAATTTGAAAGCATACACAGAAAAATAGCAGATATGTGACAAGTTCGACCAGTGTGCCACGTCATTCTTTAATAACTACACCCTCTGTAGAGTGGTGACTACAGCTCCCTTTCTGAGATGGAGAAGATCATGGCAGAAATATCCTCAAATGCCCCCCTAAGCTGTGGTATATTAGCAACAGAAAAAAACTGAATAAATACACTGGCAGCGTCTACATTTAAGACAATGAGGTATCCTTCATAAATCATTTCGTTTCTGTGGCTAGGTGGGGTGTCAGCAATAGGAACGAGTACTGGACTGTCTGGAATGCATGGGGCTAACCATGGGACTAAAGGGGGTGGATGAGGCTTGTCACTAGCATCTAGAAAGATGTGGACGGTATGAAATACAACCTCATGATTGAGAAGTAGTGTACATTTGGGGACCTCATGGTTTAAGGAACATGGTTTATGTCTCTGGAAGAGCAGTTTTTTTGTTGTTGTTGTTGTTTTAATATCAGGAACTCTAACCAGAAAGCTCCTATGAATGCAGTCACTGGGTTGATATGCCATGGTTTGAAGGAACTGGGATGCTATTCAAAGTATTTGACAGCTGATAACAGCACCAAGGGCATAGAAGTAGGGACAGTGCAGTATTGGCTGACAGAGCTTTCTTGAGAGGAATCTAAACTGGAATGACAAATGCCTGCACAGGAAGGGTTCCCTATTACAATGGCTGCACTGAAGCCACCTGGCAAATACGGGGTCTGCAAAAGACATCACATTGTGTGACCTCAATTTTCTTCAATAGATAGATGGCTTTATATTTTCTACTTGGCAATCATGGTCTATAATGTGGCATTTAAGAGGTAAAAGAGTTCAGATTTATAGCCAATTCTATGTCACCTTGGAATCAGTGGAAGGAGATGGCAATTTTGAATTGCCTGAGTGATGAATAAAATATAAGACTTCACACACACACAAAGTAAAGGGATGGTGAAAGATATGCTGTACTGACATGAATCCAAAGAAAGCTGGAGTAGCTATATGAATTTCAGACAACGTAGACTTCAGAACAAGTAAAATGATCCAGGACAGAGGGACATTACCTGTTAATAAAAAGGCCAGTTTTCTAAGAAGATATAATCCTTAACCTGTATTCATCTAACAACATGTTCTCAAACTATGTGAGGCAAAAACTGATAGAAATGCAGTTTCTTACAAATTCATTATTATATTTGGAGACTTCAACACCCCTCTATCTGTAATTGACAGATCCAGCAGGCAGAAAATCAGTAAAGATATAGTTGAACCAACAGCACCACCAATCAAATGGTTCTAATTTACTTTTATAGAATACTTCATCCAATGACAGCAGAAAATATACTTTTCTAAAGCAGTCACCAAAATAGACCACACACTGGGCCGTAAAAACACTAAGAAGCTCTGAAGATTGGAAATCATACAAAGAATGTTCTCAGGCTGCAATGGAATTATACTAGAAACCAACAGAAAGATAACTGGAAAATTCCAAAATATTTGGAGATTAAACAATACATTTCTAAATAGCATGTGGGTCAAAGAAATCTCAAGAGAAATAAAAATATTTTGAAATAAATGAGAGTTAAAATATAATTTATCAAAAATTGCAGGATCCAGTGAAAGTGGTACAAGGATGGTGATTTATAGCATTTGAATGCATAAGCTAGAAATTAGAAATATCTAAAATCAATAATCGAAGCTTCCACCCTAGAAAATCAAAGAAAAGCAATGTAACCACAAACTAAGGAGAAGAAAAAATAAAAGTTAGTCAAAAATCAATAAAATTGAAAACAGGAGTCAATGAGAAAATCAGTGAAATCAAAAGTTGATTCTTTGAAAAGATCAATAATATTGATAAAAGTCTGGCCAGACCAATGAAGAAAAGAAGACAGAAGACACCAATTACCAATACCAGAATTAGAAAATGGATCATCACTACAGACATCATGGGCATTAAAAGGATAGTAAATAAATATTATAACAACTATGTGCCCAAAATTTGATAACTTAGATGAAAGGAATCAATTCCTTGAAGGACACAAACTATCAAAAACTCACACAAGCAAAACGGATAATCTGAATAGGCCTATTACTATTAAATAAGTTATATCAATAATTAATATCTTACAAAAAGAAAACACCAGAACCAGACATTTTCACTGCTGAATTCTATGGATTACTTAGGGAAGCACTGATACTAATTTGAGGTTATATTAGAATTGGTCCACAACTGTGAACTGTGGGGATTGGCAAGTCCAAATTCAGTAGGTCAGGTCACAAGTTGGAAACTCCAATGAAGGTTTCAAAGATTTCTCAAGGAGACGCTGGTTGGCTAAAGTTAAGACAGAATTTTTCTTTCTGACTGCTGAAATCATTAGATCTCCCTTTAAGGCCTTCAACTAATTGCATGGGACTTCTGTTATTGCTGAAGACAATCTCCTTTATGGATTGTAGATGTAATCAGCCATTGATTCAATCAACTGACTAATGATTTAAATCTACAAAATATCCTCACAGTAGCAATCAAGCCAGTGTTTGCTAGAACAAACAATAGGACAACTTAACCTAGTCAAGATGATTTATGAACTTAACCATCACAGATGGTATTTTCTAGTCTATCCCAAACTTGAAATTGCTTGAGCTTCTTGGAAATGTATTATTGAATGTTTTCATCAAATTAATCATATTTGGGAGGTTTTCAGACATTATTTCTTCAAATATTTGTATTTCTTTCTTTACCTCTCCCATTTTCTTCTGGTACCCTCATTACATGTATGTTTGTGTGCTTAATGTTGTTCTACATTTCTCTGAGTTTCTGAAAATGCTTTTCATTCTCTGTCATTTTATCTCTGTTTTTAAGATTGCATTATTTCTACCAATATTACTTCAAATTTATTAATATTTATTCTTCCAGCTCAAATCTACCATTGAGATCCTGTAGAGAAATTCCTAAAAATATGCAAACTACCAAATATGACTCAAGAAGAAATTGACAATCTGAATAGAACTATAACAAGAGACTGAATTAATAATTTTTAAATATTTCCACAAAGAAAAGTCCATGC
Organism: Cabassous unicinctus; assembly: GCA_029593785.1. Classification (NCBI taxonomy): domain Eukaryota; kingdom Metazoa; phylum Chordata; class Mammalia; order Cingulata; family Chlamyphoridae; genus Cabassous; species Cabassous unicinctus. The sequence continues at coordinate 35,373 of JAQZBX010012829.1, forward strand.
CCAGATAGCTTCATTTGTGGTTTCTATCAAATATTCAAAGAAAAGTCAATACCAATCCTTCACAGTCTTCCAAAAAATAGAAGTAACACTTCCCAAGACATTCTGTGAAGTCAGTATTACTGATACTTAAAAAAAAAAAAAAAAAAAAAAAAAAAAAAAAAAAAAAAAAAAGAAACTGTAGAGCCATAATCCTTAGGAGTATAGATACAAAAATTATGAACAAAATATTAGCAACTAAATCCAGTAAAATAAAAATGAGTATACACCATGCCCAATTAGTACTTATCCCAAAAATGCGGTTAGTTTAACATTTGAAAATCAATTAATGAAATACACCATATCAGTAGCATAATGATAATATCAATAGACAAAGAAAAACATTTAACAAAATCCAGAAGATTTCATGACTAAAAACAAACAAACAGACAAAGACAAAACTCTCAATAACTAGTAATAGAAGGAAACTTTCTCAACCTGATAAGGGGCATTTATGAAAAACACACAGCTAACATTATACTCAATAGTGAAACACTGATTATTCTACTCATGGGATAAAGAACAAGACAAGGATGTCTCATCTCAGAACTTTTATTCAACATTTTACTGGAGATTTTAGCCAAGGAAATTAGGGGAGAAAGAATAATAAAATGTATCCTGATTTGATATGAAGAATTAAAACTATCCCTATTTGCACATGAAATGTTCTTGTAATGATAAAAGGATCAATCCTCTGAAAGATATAGCAACTATAAATACATGTGCACTAACCACATGGCCCAAAATATAGAAAGCAACAACTTACATGTAGCAAAACCCTAATGAATACATGAAAATATATTAGAACTATTAAATAGGTATAGCAAAATTGCATGATACATATGCATATACAAAAACCAGTTGTACTTCTATACTCTAGCAGTGGACAATCAGAAAATAAAATTATTTAAATAACTCCATTTGCAATAGCATAAAAAGAAACATACTTTTTTTTTAACAAAGAGGTGCAAGACTTGTACACTGAAAAAAAAATACACAAAAATTAAGTCAAAATAGATCATAGACCAAAATGTAAGAACCAAAACCATAAAATTCTTAAAAGAAAGGATAGGTGTAAATCTTTGTAGTTTTGGAGTTTGGCAATGATGTATAGATGATGATATAAATATATCATAGCTATAGATATAGGAAGATACACATTTAGATACAGATATAGCTATATAGATATATATTTTAAGCAATGATATCTTAGATATGACATCAAAATCACAAGTGTCAAAAGAAAAAATATATAAATTGGACATTACCAAAATTTAAAACATTGTACTTCAAAGGAAACCACCAAGTGAAAGACACCACCATAGAATGGGAGAAAAGGTTTGCAAATCATATGTCCAATAAGAGAATAGTATTCAAAATGTACATCGATATTTTATATTTAGATAATAAGAAGACAAATACAATTTTAAAAATGGGCAAATGACTTGAAATAGGCATTTCTCCAAAGATAAACAAAGTCCAAAAAGAACATGAAAAGATACTCAATGTCATTAGTCATTAGGTAATTGCAAGTCAGACTACAATGAGTTATCATAGGATAGCTACACTCAAAAGTCAGTCATTAACAAGTGTTTGTGAGGATGTAGAGAAACCAGAACCCTCATACACTGGTGGGTGAATGTAAAATTGCACAACTGCTTTGAAAAACAGTTTGGCAGTTTTTCAAAATGATAAATTTGAAATTATCATATGACCCTGTAATTCCACTCCTACATGTATACCAAAGAGAAATGAAATTATATGCCCACATACAAACTTGTACATGAATGTTCATAGCTGCATTATTCATAATAGCTCCAAAGTCAAGCAACTCAAGTGTCCATCAAAAAATGATTTTATAAGTAAAATGTGATATGGGCATAGAATGGAATCTTTTCAGCGAGAAAAAGGAATGAAAAACTAATACATGCTACAACATATATGAGCCTTGAAAATATGCTAAGTGAAAGAATCCCGGCACAAAATATCACATATTGGATGACTCTATTTACATAAGAGATTTGGATTTGATTAGATGAGACTACCCACATTGCTGAGGGCAATCCTTTGTTGATCATATATGCAATCAGCTGTAGATGCAGCCAATTGACTATAGATACAAATCCATCTATGCAATACCTTCACAGTAACAATCAGATCAGTGCTTGCTTAAACAAACAACTGGATATCATAACCTAGCCAAGTTGAGACATGAATTCAACCATCACAATAGGCAAATCTATAGATAAGGAAAGTAGATTAGTGGTTACATATAGCTAGAAGAAGGGTTGAGAGGAAATAGGGAGTTACATCTAAAGGGTATGAAGTTTTAAAATTAGACTGTGATGATTGCGTAGACCTATGAATTTACTAAAAAACATTGCATCAAACACCTTATATAGGTGAATTTCATGATATGTGAATTATAACTCAATAAAACTGTTAAAATGTAAATAATTTAAATATTTGCAGCTAATATTTATGGAGAGTTTTCACATACCCATCACTTTACCAGGAACTTTATGAGGATCATCTTATTAATCTGAATGATAATTTTATGAGATGGTAATTAATGTCATCCCCAATTTACATGCCAGCAAACTGAAACTTATAGCTCACAGTTACATAGCATTTAAGTTTTCAACTCTCTTTAACCAAAAATTATTTCCCTTTAAACACACGTCTGCTATATTTTATTGCTCAGAATTTACATTCCTATTATGTTCCTAATACTCTTACAGAAATCACATATTTATAGCAAGAGTTCTAGGGGAAGTGCTTTCTTCCAGCAAAGCTCAATGGGACAAATGCTAGTGTGAATACACTCTGCCCTTTTGGACCTTTAGACCATTGCCATTAGCCTAAAATTGGTCTTTGCCTTTTTGCTCTAGTTTAAGTCCCATTCACTCGTCAAGATCACGTCCAAAGGAATCTTTGGGAAGGTTTCCTCAAACTCCTCAGGCCAATGGGGTTGTTTCTTCTCTTTTCCAATAACATTCTTTATATTCCTGTATTATACCACTTTCCCCAGACCATTATAATTATTTGTTTTCATGTTTCTATAATTAGATGGAAATTCTCAAGAGCAGGGACCACTGATATTTGTATTTGCAACCCTCAGTATGCTGCTTGGCAAAGAGCAAGCATTCAATAATCACTGAATGAATGAAAGAAGGGATGGAAGCTAAGAAGGAATATAATAAATGATCCTTTCCTTAACCTTACAGAACTTAAGACGTAGTCAGGGAAACAATACTCATACAACATTCAATAGCAAGCAAGTCTTGCAAGAGAATGTCTGGGTGAGGTTAATAAACATTGAAGCATTGAAGGCTGTACATTTCTAGGCCGTATAATACACATTTAAGTCATAGATTGCATCTGGAAAATGTTGCAGCTCTTCTATCAAATAAATGTCACCTTTTCCCATGATTACTATGCACTCAGGTTTTAATGCTTTAAAGTCAACCTGAAGCATGCCATTTTATCTCTCAGCCAAAGTCAGAAATCTAAAAGGGTTTGATTTGTTAGATCTGTTTTGAAAGTATGTTACTCAGTCAAATATAGGTGAAGCATGCCAGGGTTTGATCCCATTGGCATAGAGTTTGGAAATGAATATTCCAGAAAGTGCTTGGTTTAACATTTTGAGCTAAAGCCTTCTGGCCTGGGAATGTCATTATTTCTGTAGAAAATGATTTACCTGTGTGACTTTTCAATCAGCAAATTATTTTAAAAAATAAATCTAAAAGGGAAAATATTGTTCCTGCCAGGATGAACAAAACATTTTTTTATAGCATGTAACTGAAAAGATCTGCCAAATGCAAATCCTTCTTTCCAATGGTAATGAGAATGTATGACTCAGAGATTGTTGAACACATTTTTCCTTCTTGGTATTGCAGCCATATCCCTTTTCATTAACTCTCAAGATACTTGAATATCAGTTAGTGGACTCCTGTCACTCAATTGATAAGTAGCATATTAGATCTGCATTTGCCCCATGGCCTCTGAGTTGCCTGGAATTCATTGTATCCCCCAGAGTGTCCAGTGCACGCTAGGGATATAGTTTGTATGGTGATAGTAATAGGACTCAATTGCTCCAAAAAGAAGTATGATTCAATGTAGAAAATAGCATGATTATGCATAAACCAGTAGCTCACTGTGTTAATATCTCTGCTGACACAAACACCAGGGAGTCTACTTTTCTTTCAAAATCCCCTTCTGTATTTTGAGGGTCCATAATAAACTTGACTCTTGAGAAATCATAAAATTATAGCAGGAGGGCTGAGGTAAGGTACTTTTTTATCCAGCCAAATCTAAGTCTAGGTGATGGTTGTCTGTAGAATTCCATCTACACTGGTTATGTAGGTCATGTAGATCTGTGGTCTGTTTGAACTTCTATACATCAGGAATTTTGTTTTGAGGAAGGAGAATAACCCAGAGCCGTTTTGTGATAATAAATGATATCTTGCTGAAAGTCTGCCCATTCAGTTTGAGTTCATTGGGGTGTATATCTGTGTGTGCCTTTGGGAATAGTTGTTTTAATGCTCTTCATCACAGAATCTTTCTGATGATACCTTTAAAAATGTCAAAATTACAGCAGGAGATATGAAAATTGATCTTTAAAGCTGAAAATACATGCAAATGACCACTGCTAGGAAATCTGAGTTAGTATATAGTAGTCTAATTTAGATCAGATTGAAAAGTTTGATTCGTTTTTTAAAAATATGGAACCCTTCACGAATTTGCCTGTTATCCTTGTGCAGGGGCCTTGCTAATCTTCTCTGTATTGTTCCAATTTTAGTATATGTACTGCCAAAACGAGCACAAAAAGTTTGATTCTTATGTTAAAAGGCTTTCATCTTATCCTGAAGTATTTTCTCTGAAGATTTCAAATAAGAACACACTCTACTTCTGTTCTTGTGTAGGATTCAAAGACTGGCCACATTATTCATAAGATGCATATTATCAAAGAATTGAATATGAGCTGATACTGTGAGATTATTTAAAAAACATACCATTAACACTTACTAACTTCAGGCATTTAAAATATGTCCCAGACTCTCTCTGCCTAGAGGAGCCTGCACCAAATCTCGGTGTGTATTTCCATCTTTCTCTCCCATCTCTCAGCCAGCTCTCTTCTTTTTCCCCATTTTTCAATAATTTTTTTTCATTGTCCTAAAAAAAAAAAAAAGAAAAGAAAAGAAAAAAATGTCCTTTCGATCAATATGATTTATGTTTTTCTACACATATTTATCAATTGCCTACTACATATCAG
>JAQZBX010012830.1:0-40663 GCA_029593785.1 Cabassous unicinctus
AGCCAAAAAGTTACAGAAGAAATTATAAGGGAAATTAGAAAATAAATAGAGATGAATGAAAACAAACTCACAGCATACCAAAATTTATGGTAGACAGTTTCAGAGGGAAATGTATAGATTTGAACATCTATATTAAAGAAGAAAGATATCAAATTAATAACTTAAATTTGCAACTTGAGGAACTTCCAAAAGAAGAGCAAAGTAAAACCAATATTAGCAGAAGTAAGATAAGAGAGGAGATAAATAATATAGATAATAGAAAAACAATTGAGAGAATCAATGATCCCTGATCCCCACACCTCCCACATTTTCCCACATTAGCAACATCTTTCATCAGTGTGGTACATTCATTGCAATTGATAAACACATTTTGGAGCATTATTATTAAGCATGGATTATAGTTTACATTGTAGTTTACACTCTCTCCCATTCGACTCTGTAGGTTATGGTTGGATATATAATGGCCTGTATCTGTCATTGTAATGTCATTCAGATGATTCCCAAGTCCTGAAAATGCCCCCCTTTTACACCTGTTTTTCCTTCTCCCTAACCCCAGAACATCCATGGGTCATTGCCTCCACAACAATGTATTTCTTCCATTGCTAGAATCACAAGTAGTCTATAGTAGAATACTAGTAAGTTAATAGTTCATTTCCCAATCCTGAGGACTCTGAGATGGTGATGCCCACTCAACCATTAATTGAGGGGGCTTCGATCCCATACATCCGATAGATGGGACTCTCTTGCTTGCAGTTGTAGGCACTCTCGATTCCTTGGCATGTTGTTTGTCCATGATCTCCTCCCCGTTAGTTGTCCTGGGTCAGTCCAGTGAACTGGAGAGTAAGTGTTGCAACTCTTGAGATTCAGGGCTCAGCTGGCACATGGACAGCCCAAAGATTTAAGTCTCTTGAATGTACATCTACCAACTCTAGTACTAATTATAGGTTCAAATAGAAAGACAAAAGAGTCATGCATAGGGAAATCACTGCTGAGTCTAACTCAGTCACACTGGGGACCATAAATGCCAGATTAGGGCCCACTGAAAAGGGGCCAAATTCCTGAGCTGTCTGCCCTGACTGTAGTGTCTGGATGTCTTCATATCCCTGAGGAGCTTTGCTATTTGGGGTCATATCTACTTTGGCTGTCAATGAGATCCTATTGAGATGTGCATAAATGCTACCTCTGTGATGGCTTCCCGACTCACTTTGTTTTTTATTTAATTTTTAAATTTATTTTTATTTTTGGCATTTTAAAAACAATGTATTGAATGAAGTTTGTCATTCATACATGAACATACATAAACAAAAAGTGTTCAGTAAACATTGTGAACTTACAAAACAAACATGCATAACATCATATAGGGCTCCCACACATCACCCCACCACAAATACTTTGCATTGTTGTGAAACATTTGTTAAGAAATTATGAAAGAGGATCATCAAAGTATTACTACTAACTATAGTCCATATCTTACTCCCCTATACTTTTTTTTTAAGGATTTATTTACTTATTTATTTTATCCACCCCCACCCTTGTTTTTGCTGTTCTTGTGTCCATTTGTTGGGCAAAAATCTGTGTCCATTTCCTGCCCTCTCTTTTCATCCTCCTCCTCCTGTCTTCATTGGGATTCAATCCTCAGAACCTCCGATGTGGGAGAGGGGTGTCCTACTGCCTGTGCCACCTTAGTACCTGGTTTTTCCTGACTCACTTTGAATTCTCTTAGCCATACAAACTCATTTGTCATTAACCTTCCCCCCTTTTGGTCAAGGTGTTTTTTTGTTTTTGTTTTTGTTTTCCAGATGCTTTGCTTGTTGGTACTTAGTAACAATCCCTCAGTGCCAGGAAGGCTCATCCCAGGAGTCATGTCCTATGCTAGGGGGAAGTTATTGCTTTTATATGCTGAGTTCGGCTAAGAGAGAGGCCAAATTTGAGCAAGAAGTAGGCTCCCCATAGGTAACTCTTAGGCACCCTATGTCACTAGGCTAAGTTTCAATTTCAAGAGCAAAGGCTCATAAGCATAGTCATCAATATCAAGGGTCCTTCCGTGGACTATCCTCCTTCACAAGTCATTGTCTTTGTACTTGGAGCATTCTTGTTGTTCCATTAGAGAATGTGGCAAAGCTCCCCCAGATGGGAATTTGATATTCTCTTGGTTATTGTGTGAATCTCCACCCTCCGTGACAATGCCCCATGAACATTTGAACACATTTATATGCCTTATATGTATACCCAGGTGAACTCCCTCCCATGTGTCCCTTCTCACTGACACCCCACACCAATGATCTTCCCCTGTTACAGTTGTAACCCTTCTGTGCTCTAAAATTTCTTAAAAAATAAAGCAAAAAAACAACAACAAAAAACCAAAAACCACATACAATTAATAAGAAAATGAAATGATAGTTTTATACATAAGAAGCAAAATACTGAAAGAATTAATAAAAAGTAAAAATGGAATAATATTTTTAAAAATTGGAATATTAAAAAATAATGAAAAAGTATTTGAAGAAAAAAAGCCTTTTTTTCCCCTCCACATTTTGCATTTCATCACTGTAAGATAGAAGGGTGCTCCCAACATGATAAAGGGTATTTATGAAATACCCACAGGTAACTTCTTACTCAATGGTGAAAGACTTAAGGCCTTAAAGCCCCCCTCTTAAGATGAGAAACATGTCCAGGGTGCCCTCTTTCACCACTGCTATTCAATAATGTATTAGAAGTTCTATCCAGAGCAATTTGTCAAGAAAAAGAACTAAAGGATATTCAAACTGGAAGGGAAGAATTATCTCTATGTGCAGATGACATGATCTTATATATAGGAAATCCAAAGGAATCCATAAGAAAAGTATTAGAAGTAATAAATGATTTCAATGAAGTGGTTGAAAGAAAGAAATTGTGTTTCTATACACTAGCAATGAACAATATGAAGAGGAAATTAAACAAACCTATTTACAATAGCATCTAAAAATAAAATATTAGGAATAAATTTACCAAGGACATAAAAGACTTGTACACTGAATACTATAAAACATTGCTGAAAGGAATTAAAGAAGGCCTAAATTAATGGCAAGACATGCCATGTTTGTGGATTGGAAAACTCAATGTTAAGATCTACAAAATTAACTCAATTCCTATCAAAATGATAGCAGCTTTTTTTTTTTTTTTTTTCAGAAGTGGAAAACCCAATCCTCAAATTCATATGGAATTTCAAAGACCTCAAATAGCCAAAACAAATTTGAAAAAAGAAGGGCAAAGTTGAAGGTCTCACACTTTTTGTTTTTGAATTGTTCTGTAAAGCTATAGTGATCAAAACAGTGTCACACTGGCATAAAGATAGACATATAAGTCAATGGAACAGAATTGAACATTAAGAAATAGACCCATACATCTATGGCCAATTGATTTTTGACATGGGTGCTAAGTACATGCAATGGATTAAGAATGGTTTCTTCAACAAATGCTGTTGGGAAAACTGGAAATCTACATGCAAAAGAATGAAGTTAGACCCCTACCTCAATGCATATACAAAAATTAATTCAGTATGGAGCAAGAACCCAAATAAAAGAACCAAAACTATGAAACCTCTAGAAGAAATCATCTGGACACATCTTCAGGACTTTGTGTTAGGCAGTGGTTTCTTATGCTTTAGCAAAAGCATGCACAACAAAATAAAAAAGAGATAAATAGGACTTTATCAAAGTTAAAAACTTTTGTTCATCAATATACATTATTAAGAAAGTGAAAAGACAACCTACAGAATGGGAGAAAATAGTTGCAAACCATATATATTGGATATGGGCTTAATATCTGGAGTATATAAAGAACTTTTATAATGCAACAACAGAAAAATAACCCAATTAAAAATAGAATTGATATTTTTTCCAAAGAAGATATGCACCTGGCCAATAAGAATACTAAAAAATGCCTAATATCATCAGCTATCAGAAAAATGCAAATCTAATTTACAGTGAGATGCCACTTCACACTCAGAAAGATGGTTATTATTTAAAAAATGGAAAATAATGAGTGTTGGGGAGGATATTGAAAAATTGGAACCTTAGTGCATTGTTGGTGGGGATGTAAAATGGTGTAGTCACTGTTGAAAGCAAAATGTCAGTTTCTCAAAAAGTTAAACATAGAATTACTATATGACCTGGCAATTCCACTTCTAGTTTTATACCCAAAGAAAGTAAAAACAGGGTCTCAAACAGATAACTGTATGCCAGTGTTCATAGCAGCATTATTTACAATAGCTAAAAGGTGGAAACAATTCAAGTGTTCATCAACAAATGAATGGATAAAGAAAATGTGGTATATACACATAATGGAATATTATTCAGCCACACGAGAGAATGATATTCTAAGACATGCTTCAACTTGGAAGAACCTTGAAAACATTATGCTCATAGAAATATGCAAGATACATAAGGACAACTATTGTATGATGTTACTTATAAGATATCTCTAGAAACAGCAAATCCACAGAGGCAGAACATACATTAGAGGTTAACAAGAAATGGGGTTGAGAGGAAAGGGGATATATGTTTGATGGATATGGAGTGTGAGTAAATAGAATTAATTCTAAAATATCCTACTCCTGTTCCCTCTTTTTTCCTTTAGTAGTTTACAATATTAATTTCTGTTGGGTTACCTAGTTGCACAATCAATGTGCCTTTGTTTTTATGGCATTGAGCGTATGTGTGCTTCCTTTGATCTCTTTAGTGCATGGCCTTTTTTGCAGAGACTCTTGAGAAGGGTCAGCCAACATTCTGGATTCATTTTTTGACTTCTATTTTAAAAATATAAATTCATTTTTTTCTATTTCTTGTGGCATTCTTCATTCGAATCCAGTTCATCCTCAAAAGATGCATTATTTTCCAAGAAATGTCTAAAAATACTTATTTTATGCCAAGCCCTTGCACACTGGCAATGCAGTCATATATTCCTCATCAAAACTGAAATACTGTGTTATATTATAAATAATGCACATCTTGCACACAATTCTATTTTAAACCAAATTGAATTAAACCTATTTGTAGCTGAAATTGTCACTATACTGTTTATATCTCCTTAACTCACCTGGGAGGTCAAATGCAAACAAACATGCTAAACACTAATGCTTACTGCCTTTCCCTACCCAGGAGATGGGGAGTTAAATGCAACAAGAAGCAACCCTTAATTAATAAGGGATGAAAGCTGGTAAATAAATTGCCTAGCAACTCAGTAGGGAAATTCTGATATGCGTTCTACATGACTTCATAGAGGTCTCTACTGGAACAGTTGCCCACATTAACAACCAATAACGTTTATTGACTTTTCTCCTTTCTTTCTCACTTGCCCATTCCTATATCTTGCTAATTGTGATCAATTCCCAAATAAATCACTTGCACTTAAATCCTGTGTTAGAGTATGCTTTTGGAAACCCAAATTAAGATACTATTTTAAAAAACTACAAACTTTAAGTATTTTCTATTTTCAGGTGATCCGTGATCTTTTGATCCTTATTTAGACTATTTTGTTCTGGGACAATTTAGAAATGAGAAATTTTTGAAAAAAATTGTTTCATAGCTGACTCAAGGCTTTTTCCTGCCATGGACAAAGTGAAAAATGTCTGCATCTGGAGGGCCAACAGTCACTCATGATAAAGCACCATTCAACATTTTGTTTTGCCCCTCATATTTCTGCTTCAGGCAGGCTTCAGAATGGAAGAGACATCACCTATGATTTCTGAAACAATAAAGCTGATATTGTTATTTTATAAGATTGTATATTAATGTGTATTTGTTTTTTCTAGACCCTAGTTTTCTGTTCCCCTTCAGATTTTGTTCTGATAGTAGACTCCTTTGATATCAGCTATTTTTTCCTTTTATTTGTTCTCTTTTGCAGTATTTGACTCATTAAAGGAGATACATAGACATTTTTATTTGTTCTCAGTGAAAAAGAAGATTGACGTATACTACTGCTAAAAATATTTTTTCTTTAGACCCTTCCAATATTTTATATATTGGTCCATATGCCTACAAATATATACATATATATTTGATGCTATTATATATATATGCATACACATGAAATGGTAAGGAGTCAAAGTAAGGAAAACAGTAAAGAAATATGAAGAATCTCACACTTTCAGTTTAATCTTTCATTATTGATGCTTTCAGTCAGAACTGGCCCCAAGTATAATGAAGTATCTAGTTATTGGAAGAATAAGAAAATGCCTATTTCAACCTCTAATATCTTCTTCCACAATCCTTACAAGTTGCTTGAAACTTTCAATTTTGCAGATATCTTTAATTCACAACCTATTAAAAAAGAATATTGGATAAACTACAAAGAAAACATATTTCTTTTTCCTTATAGTTTTCAAAAGGTGCTGTAACACATGGTCCTGACTTTATTAAATTACATATGCTTATTTCAAAGAACATTCTAAAGCTTGTAATTTCATTACTCTGCATACTCAGGGCTACCTAACATGTTAGCATGAGCAAAACATAGATTGACAGGATCACTAGCTCCTATCTCATCTCTAAGAGAACAGGATGCAGTCAAGGGAAGTACATCAAATATCAGGAGACTCTCTACTCCTTTTCTGTCTCCTGGTAGGTCATTCAGGAGGTTACACTTATGCATGCTCAGGCAGATTTCACTAACTGCTACTGTGAACAAAGCCATCCAGACACTATAGGCAAGACAACAATCCCTTCAAATCAGTACCCTGTCAGTGGACCTTACCTTGGAATAAAGTTTATAATTTTTTAAAAAAGCCCAATTGAGACATTAAAAAAAATAATATAACTATAGAAATGTTCTGCCAACTGTTTTGATTATGTATTACTGTGTAATAAATCACCACTAAAACATAGTGACTTAAAACAACAACCATCTTATTATTTGTCATGATCTATGCTTGACAAAACTCAGATCCATGTACATTGACTGGAGATGGGCTCATCTAGCAGCTTGACTCATCTGGAACATCCAAGATGGCTCACTCACATGCCTGGGAATTGATGCTAACTTCATTCTCCCCCTTGCATAGTAACTCCAAGGTTTTGGTGTCTTTGCCCCATCCTTGGCTTCAGAGATGGACCTATCTCCTTTGCCAGTCATCAATTCAGTGCTAAGCCAATTAGTGCATGCTTTCTCCTTGGTCATGGTGAATAGTTGAAGAATGGTTTAATAAAATGACTGAGTATTTTCATTTGATGTTTTTAGGAAACAACTATCTCCACCTGGATGAGTCTTGGTTGCTGATTATAAACATCTCACAATCATGAAGGGAGCCAGCATAAGGATGGAACACAGAGACAATTGCTGAGCTGAAGGAACTGCAAAAGAAATAGCTCAAGCAGTGCCTGAACCCCCTCTACCTTTAAACATTTCAAGCATTGAGTCAGTAAGTGAGTTAGATTTTTTGATGCTTGTGAGAGAAAGCATTCTAAATGATAGACAAATCTAAAATAAATGACCCAAAGAGGGGAGAAATAAAAGGATGGGCAAATTGTGATTACTTCAGGGGGAAAAATGGAAGTAAATAAGCCTCTGGAAATTTAAATCAATGAATCAACAAAAGTAAAAAGAAATATGAAAAAGAGAGGCGATAAAATGACAAATTTGGAGACATTTGAGTTTTAATAGAGGGTAATAATTAATAGCAGAAACAATAGCAATAAAGACTAATTGAGTGCTTCCTGTGCTATTCTGAGTTTCACATATATTCTTTTATCCCTCACAAAAACACTATGAAGTAAATACTGCTTTTATGCTTATATTAAGGATGATAGTAGGGGGCAAAAAGAAGTTTAGTAACTTGTAGCAGTCAAGACTGTGGCACTCAGGTCTCATGTGTAATTTAATGAGATTACATTAGATATTATTGATGAATTGAGAAATATGTTTGGATTATTTATATTGCCAGAATCAATTGAAGAAAGAGAAAACATGAACAGACTAATAATTGTGGAAGAAATTTGGAAGTGCTAAACTATTACTTCAAAAAAGACTATGAGACCAGATGGTTTTTACTGAAAACAGTTGTTTTAGGAAACAGTTAATCCACTTATAAAACCCACCTAATTTATGTTATGATGTTATTATAACATATAACATCATATACGTTATTTTGTAAGCTGACATCTTACAAAAATGATAAACTATTTCATGAATATAGGCACAAGTATCCTAAATGAAATATTTTCAAATTCTACTCAAATTGCCAGTACTACATGACAAAATTTTTGTTCTCTCTGTAGGTTATGTCAGTGTCTTACTGTTTTCCAGTTTTAAGCCCATCCTCTTGCATTTCTGAAATGTAATCCACCAAAAAGTAGGTATGGTCAAATGATTAATAATAAAAGTATGGCACTTGAACACATAACACAAATGGGACACGTACCAACAAAGGGAAAGAGCTCTCTCCTGACAAGCAATTCCACAGCTTCCCACTGATCCAAGAACAGTGCATTTATCTTGTATTTCACTAAGTAGTATAATTCGAATGGAGATGGAATGGAAAAAAAGAAAACCTGCACATTCTATTATTATTATTTTACCCCTTGCAAATGATTCAGAAGCAGGCCCCAAAAGCCACCAAAAGCAATTGACTTCTTACTATTCCAAATGTAATTTAAATTTAAATTTAAATTTTTATTTAGCTATGCAGACTTCTGATGTATCAATATTTTGCAAATGCCATCTATTGTAATCTTTCAGTTATCAATAAAACTATTTCCAAGGGAAATACCTACATAATTTCCTAGGTATACATTGTCCTACAGTATAAAGCATTAATTACTGGACAATGAGTTACTAATTACTCTTCCAAGATTATGGATCAAACCATATTTTACCATCGTATTTATGAATATGTTATGTGGGACACAGTCAGAAGCCTTGTGAAGCCACTATACATTACTCCATTTGTTTCTCTATATTTATATAGTGCTGTCACTCCATAAAAAGGAATTCAATTGGACCAACATGATTTGTTGCCACCAAGTTGGTTATTACCCAGCTTCCTGTAGTTTTCAGAGCTTTGCAAATTGCTTGCTCGGGGATTTAATCAAATATCAGGAAAAATATTGAAGTTAAAGCAAACTGATCTCTAAGTTCAAAAGTGTTGCCATTTCCTGCCTTACTCTTCAACTGCTCATCTTTCCACCTCTTCAGCCCCTTAAAAATCTGTATTTTAACCTATTCCATTTTCAGGTTATTTGATTATTTGTCTATCCCAACTCAAAAGATATATAGCTCATACCTGTAAAATTTTAGTAAATCCCTTGACTAAATTAAGACATATGTCACCCCCAATATTCATATTCGGTTTCTTAAAGTAATTTTGGACCATTTTCTTCTGTATTCTACTACATCACAGGTGTTTGGTACAAATTTCAACTTTAAAAAATTTTTTAAAATTGTGATTGACCTTGAGCAGTTTTTTTGGGAAAAGCACTAGAAAGTCTTTCTAAACTTTTAGAATATGTGAAATGAAAGATGCAGTGTCATAATCTGTCATAATCCACCCGAAGGACCGTTTGAACAGATGTTAAACTGTGTTAGGATATCAGGTATTGAAATTATAGGGAAGTTGTAGAATATAATTCTGAATAATCCTAAAATTTAATTTAAAGACATGCCGATGTTGAGTGTCATAAAACTATCTGCTGCTACATTCTGAGAAGGGGTCCATGGTTTTCACCTGACTGGCAAAGGAGTCTGTGGAACAAAAAGGTTAAGAACCCCTGCTATATAAACTTTATCTAAATATAAATATGAAATATAAACCAGTTACATAAGTATAAACTCACTCATAAATACAAATATGAAATGAAATCTCACACCACCCCAATTTTATTAGGGAATGGGTTTGGGAATTATATGTAATCTATTTGGAGTTGGACTCACCCATTAAAGCTGGATAGGGTAGAGCTATTCACAGCTAATATGACTCCAAGAAGGTAAAACATAAAGATGAAGGAATCAAATTCTTCTAGCATATTAATATTACATTAATTGATTTTTTTTATGTTGAAAAACTCTTGCATTCCTGGGATAAATCCCACTTGAACTTGGTGTATTTCTTTAATATGCTGTTGTGGATTCAGTTTGCTGGTATTTTGTTGAGGATTTTTGAATCTATATTGAGGATAATGGTCTGTCTGTAATTTTCTCTTCTTGTGGTATCTTTATCTGGCTTTGGTATTAGGAAAGCCTAATAGAATATGTTAGGGAGTATTCCCTCCTTTTCAATTTTTTGGAAGAGTTTGAGCAGCAGGATTGTTGTTATTTTGTTTGGAATGTTTGGTAAAATTCACCAGTGAGGCCATCTTGTCCTGGGATTTTTTTTGTTGGTAGGTTTTTTTTTTCAATAGCAGATCAATTTTATTAATACATATTAATAAACATACAATTCATCTAGAGTGTACAATCAATAGTATTTGCTGTAATCACATAGTTAATGCATTCATCACTTCAGTCATTATTAGAGTATTTTCATTATTTCAGTAATAATAGTAATAAACATAAAACAGACAAACAAACAAATAAACAGGAAAATTCCTCACCTCTCAATCCCTCTATGCTTCCTCCACTGTACATAGCTGCTGTTTCTGGATATTATATCCAAAGTGTATAATCAATGGTTTCTAATATAATCACAATGTTGTATATTCATCATCTCAAAAATGTTAGAACAATTTCATTACTCCAAAAAGAAAGACTCCACACCACTTAGCATTCCTTCCTCAGACTTATATAACCACTAATATCCTTTCTTCTTTATAAATTGATTTATATTTACATTTTATATAAATGGAATCATACAACATGTAATGCTCCATGACTGCTTTCCTGAGAGTTTTTTTTTGTGAGTTTTTTTTTGTCCGATACTAATATTTTGTACTATTGACTTAAATTTGTTCAGCTTCAAAGAAAAATGGTCTTATATATGCAATTCTACCCATATTCTTATTTCATATAATATATTTATATTTCACATAATATGTTTAGTTTTTAATAGGGCAGTCATATTGTATTTGTCCTTTTGTATCTGGCTTACTTCTTTCAACGTAATGTCCTCCAGGTTCATCCATGTTGTCATATGTTTCACGACTTCATTTCTTCTTACAGATGCATAATATTCCATGTGTATATGCCACAATTTGTTTATCCATTCATCAGTTGATGGACATCTGGGTTGTTTCCAACTTTGGGCTGTCATGACTTGACACTGCTAGGAACATTGGTGTGCAGATATCTGTTTGTGTCACTGTTCTCAGTTCTTCTGGGTATATACCTAGCAATGGTATTGCCGGGTCCCATGGCAAGTCTATATTCAACTTCCTTAGAAACTGCCAAACAGTCCTCCACAGTGGCTGTACCATTCTACATTCCCATGTTTGTAGGGTTTTGATTACTCATTCAATATCTTTACTTGTTATTGGTCTCTTGAGCTCTTTTATTTTTTCCTGAGTCAGTGTAGATAGTTTGCATGTTTTTAGGAAACTGTCCATTTCATCTAAGTTATCCAATTTGTTGACATACAGTTGTTTATAGTATCCTCTTATGATTTTTGTTTCTGTGGGGTTGGTAGTAATGGCCCGACTTTCATTTCTGGTTTTAGATACTTGTATTCTCTCTCTTTTTTCCTTTGTCAGTCTAGCTAAATGTTTGCCAATTTTATTGATTTTTCCAAGAAACCAACTTTTGGTTTTGTTGATTCTATTTTTTTTTTTCTTAGTTGTCTTTTCATTTATCTCTGCTCTAATCTTTATTATTTCCTTCCTTCTGCTTGCGTTGTGTTTATTTTGCTCTTCTTTTTCTAGATCTTCCAGTTGTGAGGTTAGTCTCTGATCTGAGATTTTTGTTATTTTTTATTGTAAGTTTTAGAGCTATAAATATCAGTTTGGTTATTTTTAATATGGAAAATATTTATAATTATTTTTGTATTAGGCAAACTTGTTAACTCTATTATTAGTTCTAAGAATTTCCCGAATTTCTTGGTGTTTACATTACATTATATAATATGCATATAACATACAATATCCTGTTATATGCAAATTATATAATAAATGATAATAGAAATGGTCTATATTATCATGTAAATCATATGCATACATTTTACAATATAATTTTGTAAATATATTTCTTTCCTATACTTCCATTTGTGAATTCTTCTTCTTCTCTGATTTGTTGGTTTGGAGATCCTTTACCTGGTGAAGGAGACCTTAGGATAGGAACCGTCTTTGGCTTGTCCCATTAAATAGAATGTTTTCTTCCTCTTTATTTTATACTTCTGTGTCTTGAAATAACATATAGCTAATTATAATATTTTAACTTAATCTGAGAGTCTATCTTTTCTGGGGGACTTTAGTGCAGATAAATCTCTCATGATTAGTAAAATGATGTTTTTACGTATATTTACCACCTTATTTATGTTTTACATTCTTGTTTTTCTTTTACCCCTGCCTTTTGTTGAATTAATTGATTTTCTCCTATGTTTCACTTATCTACTTTTTATGGTTTGGGAGTTACACATCTTTTTTTTATTCTAGTGGTTACTTTTATTTCTTTTAAAAGCAAAAAATGGTCTATGCTCTTTAAATGATTCCAATATATAGAAAAATATATATTTTTAAAAAATCCCAAATTCAGTCACCCATGAATTACCATCTTTATCATGAGTAGATATCATTTTGTATCTCCCTAAGGAGATATAATTTTTAGAAGCATAGATAAATCTATCTCTTTATCTATCTACCTATCTATATGGAGGTTTATTTTAAAGGTTTGTTTTGGTAGCAATTAATGGAAAACCCAACTGACTTAACTAATAAAGAAATCTTATTGGCAATAGATGGTGAAGCTTATTGACTGAATGACAGGAGTAAGGGAATTTGAGGTAGCATCTATTTTTTGTTGTATTATTTGATGGCAAATCAGAAAGAAATGGGTTCATTTGTAATATACAGATTATAAGACAATGTGACCATTTAAAAGCAAACTAATGAAAACTCTATTCTTGCGTTTTATTTTAAAGATGGAGTAGCAGCAAGTGCATTTTGAGTTAATAAACATTTTTAAACATTGACTGAATAACAGATATTTATTAATCTGCACCTATTACATGCCATACACTCTTCTAGGTGCTTAGAATAGATCATTGAAAAACACGGACCAAAATTCATACCCTCATAATGGGAGATGAACAAGGCAAAATAAATATAATAATTAATTATACAATATTTTAGAAGCAGTTATTTGTAGGAAGGAAAGTCCATGCAGGGAGAATAGCCAGTGCAGAAGGACTAAAAGAGTGCGCCACCTTTGTTTAAAGAAAAACAAGTGACAATTGTGTCTGAGCCAACTGATTTAGAGAGAGAATAGTGCAATTCAGACAAGTAACTGGATGATAGGGGTAGGAGAAAGATCATGTAGAACCTTGTAAAGATTGAGAGGATTTTCATTTTCATCCTGAATGAGATGGGTAACCATTGAAAGGGTTTTGGGAAAGTTGTGACAAGATTTGATTTCTATGAAAGGGGTTGCAAAAGTAGAAGAAAGTAGAGCATTTAGAGGTCAATTGCAGTAAAGTAGATGAGACATAATGGTGGAATAGAATGGGAATAGTGAGAAGTGGTCACATTCTGGATATATTTTAAAGGTAGTAGCTAAAAGAGTAGATGTGGAGTGTGAAAGAAACAAAGGGTCAAGGATGACTCTAATATTTTTAGCCTGGACAGCTTGAGAGATGGATTAATTGAAATGGACTACAGTTGGTTTGTGGCTAGAGAAGTGGAGATATTATCAGGAGGTTAATTTTGGACATGTTGAGTTTGAGATGTCCAAAGTCATTTATTATATCAACTTAAAGTTCAGGAGGAAGGTCTGGAGAAAATATTTAATTTTGGAAGTTTTCAGCATATAAATGGTTTTTATGGCAGACTTTAAGGTGACCAGTGTAGAATGTAGAAAAAAAATAAAAGATTAAGACCTTGGGAAACCCCGACAGTAAGAGGTCAGGTAGAAAAGGAATCAACAACAACAAGAACAACAACAACAAAAAGAACAGCAGCTAGTGATGAGGAGGAAAACCAAGAGTTCAATGCCTAGAGGCCAAGTGACAAAAGCATATTGTGAAGGAAAATGTGAACTATAGCAAATGCTGCTGCCGGTAGGGCAATTAAGATGATGACCAAGAACTGACCATTAGATTTAGCAATATGCAGACTATTGGAGATATTCATAATGTAGTTTGGTAGAGGCATAGGCTGAAAGCTTGTTAGAATGAGTTTAAGAGAATTAGATAATTGATTTTTAGTGATCCAGTAGAGTGGGAGAATTCAGTGATTGAGGAGAGAAAAGGTAGATTTTGTGGAGTGAATTGCTTAAGTAGGTGAGAGGGGAAGGGAGCAAGTGCTCAAAGAGTTGGATTTAGAGAAGAGCGAAAAAATATTCATTTTTAATTTGTCTTAATCATGTTATTTTCTATTTATCCTTTTTGTGTAGCTGATATTAAGACAGTGGAAATCAATCAACCTGTGTTTCTTTGGTGATACAGGAGGGAGATTTAACAGTTCCACAATAGAAGTCATCAATAGTCAATCTATACAGTTCTTCAGACTGAGGCTTAAAATGTATTTTTTTAAGGTGACTTTTTGTGATGAGACAAATTAATGTATTTAAGTGGTTATCATTATCAGTGGTATTTTCTGTTTTTTTGGGAATGAGGGGAGGGGCGGGAGGTAGCGGGCATTGAACCCTGGACCTTGTACCTGGGAAGCAAACGCTCAACCACTGAGCTATACCCGCTCCCCCTTATCAGTGGTCTTTATTTGTGAACTATATAGGCTTCTCTCATTCCCAATTTTAAAAGTGCTACCTCTAAGCTAAAGGCTTAATTGCACCTTGTATAATACAGATGCATTTTTACAATGCCCTTGGGAAATTGGTTATGAAGGAAAAGTGAATAAATAATTCTGTTGAATAATATAAGCATACCTTTTTCTTTCATTTATATAATAACTGTCTCTCAGATATATATTTTAAAATTCTAATTGTCTCAAAACAACCATTATATAGGATTTTTTATTTTCAATTTTTTTGGGGGTAACAAATGTAAGAAGGGAGATTATAATTTATTCTCACTAAGGAGATCATCAATGACCTCCACATTGCCAAAGGCAGTGGATTTGTATTTGTTTTCTTTCTTATCTCACTAGATCATTCTCTGGAAGTTGACAAGTTTTACTGCTAATTCCTTAAGACTTTCCCCCGCTAAGGTTTTGAGTAAACATAACTGTTGTTGCTTTTTTAATTCTACTGTCTTAGTTTCCTAGGGCTGCCATAGCAAAGTACCACAAACTGGATGAAATGAATTTATTTATTGCATATGGTCATAGGTGAAGGAAATGCTAGATTTCAGTTAGAGGTCAGAGAAAATAAAGATAATAAGTTGATTTTTTTCAATTCAAGCTTACAGACCCCCTGAAATCTTTCTACAGACCCCTTGGGGATCCATGGACTCCTAGTCAAGAACCCCTGCCTTATAGAGAAGGTTACAGAGAGAAAGAAAACCAGAGGGAGCAGCCAGAGGTTGAAAGTTAGCAGAACCTGGAAGAGAAAGGAGAAACCAGGAGAGGCCACCGGTGCGTTACCATATGACAGAAAAACCAAGGGCCAAGGATTGCTGGCAGCCAACCCCAGAATGCCACAGTCTTCTGGGAGAAAGCATGGCCTTGATGATGCTTTGATTTTGGACTTCTCTTAGCTTCAAAACTGTGAGCCAATAAATTTTCCATTGCATGGTATTTGCTTTGGCAGCCAGGAAACTAAAATACAGACTTGAATATGTCTTCTGGGGACACACAATTTCAACTGACCTATACCAAACTTTTTCTGAATATTGCCACATGGTGATCCTACAGGGGTCTCAGATTTGCATGTCCCAATCTGAACTTAATATCACCCTTTCACTTGCTTGCCTGCCTCTACTCCCTGTCTTTGTGAGTAATGTGGAGATCCACTAACTACCCAAGTCAGAACACTTGTAGTAATCCTGGACCCTATCTTAATCATATCCAAGGAGTCATCAACCCCTTTTAATCTTACTCTTTGTGCTGCTCATCTTAATTGTCATCTAGATTATTACTAATATTATTTACATAATGAAAGTGACATTTATTAAACAATAATTGTATTTAGAAAACTTTATATGCATTATCTGAAATAAGTTTCATAATATTCTTGTAGTATAGATTCTATTATTATTCCCACTTTCCAAATGAAAAAAAAGCTAGGCTTGAAGAGGTTATGTGTTTTGTCCATGGTCAATCAATTAAGTTTTCCATGTAAGGGGCAAATTCAGGATTTCATGTTATAAATGCCTGCTGTAAATACATCAAAGCCCTAGCTCTTGGCCAGTTGGTGGCTGGCATCTCTCTTATCTTTCAGAATGAAATCTAACCTACTGTCTATCCTACTTCATAAAAAGGCTTCTAAAATACAAATATGAAGAAAAGAAATCATAGCATGATTAAAACATCCAAAGGCTCCAGTTGCTTCCAAGATAAAGCTAAAACATAATCTCTCACATGATTCCTTGCATGTCTCTTAACATTACTTTCAGCTTCACATTCTCACAGACATTTTTCTCCAGCCCCTCTGATTCCTAAGGGATACTTGAATGTATAGTGCCATTTAAAATCTCCCTTTTACCATTCTAAAGTGCTATTTTCTCTACCTGGAATGTCCTTTCCTTGTCAACTAGCTAATGTCTGTTCATTCTTCAAAGTTCAGTTCATACATCATTTCTTTTGATAATTCCTCCTTGGCCTCCCATTATGATTTACATTCCCCTTTTCTCTGTTCCTCTGTTCAAATTTAACCTAACTTGCTCTCTCTGAAATCCTCTACCACACTGCTTGAGCATCACTTCATTCCTGAGGCTAGGATTGTATTCCATTAATTGTTTCCTAAGGGCCTAGTGCAATATACCTTATTCATAGAGGCATTCAATAAATGTCAAATGAGTGGGTAAATTAAGAGTTGGCGACCCCATTCAAGGATATTAGGTAAACTGAGGCTTGTCTTTTTAAGGCAGTTTTCTGTAGATCTTACCTGCAGTCAAAATTTTATGTAAGCACTGCAGAAAGGGATCTCTCATTGAGTATCACAAAGGCAAGAGATCAGTGATAAAAATTAAGGCCAGCACCTATGAAAGCAATTCAAAAAGGGAAAGGTGCTAGCCTTTGAGCATCATGAGTGTGTGCACAGCATCCACATAAATGACTTACAGTTCATGGAGTGTGCAGTAGCTTGACAGAACAAGGTTGCAGAAGAAAGGGGCTGCTAGATTTATAAGAGAGAAGTGGAAAGTAAGCTTTTAATGATTTGTAGCTAGAGCATTGGAACTAGAGACAGAATGAATACAAAATGATTGTTCAAATATATTGTAAAACAAAAAGACTATTGAAGGGAGGATTGGGGGAGATGATGACAGACTAACAGGCAGAGCTGAATGCTCTCACAAAAACAACAGAGAAAGAGCCAAAAGCTGTCTGAGGTATCTGCTTTGAGGGTCAGTAGACCAGGACAGTGCTACATAACCCCCAGTACGGTAAAGGACAGAGAAATGAAGAAGCTGAAATGACAAACATGAATTAACAAGCCCCTGTGTGGCTGGGAAGGGCTCCCCTCCCACACCCCCAAGATTTTAAGCTGGGGTAATACACCTGGCTCACTGCAGCAGACTGAGAGGAGTAGACATCTCCCTCCCTGTCAGCTGTTTCAAGGGAAAAAATGGATTAGAATCACAGGGAATTGAATGACAATGCAAAGCACACAAACATTCACATTATTGGTGTCCCAGAAGGAGAAGAGAATGGAAAAGGGGAAGAAAGAATATTTGAGGAAAGAATGAGCAAAAACTACCCAACCTTTATGAAGGATATAAATATCAACATCCAAGAAGGATAGTGCACCCCAAACAGAATAAATCCAAGTAGATGTACCGCGAGACACTTCCTATTCAGAATGACAAATACCAGGGATAAAGAGAGGATTCTGGAAGGAGCAAGAGAAAAGCAAAGCATCACATACAAGGGAAACATGATAAGATTTAAGTGTCAACCTTTCATCAGAAACCATGGAGGAGAGAAGAAAGTGGTATGAAGTATTTAAGGTACTGAAAGAGAAAAACTGCCAGCCAAGAATTCTGTATCTGGCAAAGCTGTTCTACAAAAATGAGGGTGAGTTCAGAGTCTTCACAGACAAACAAAAACTGATAGAATATGTTACCAAAAGACCAGATTTGCAAGAGATACTAAAGGGGGTGCTGCAACCTGAAAGGAAAAAACGAGGGCAAGAGATTTAGAAAAGCGTTTAGAAATGAAGATTATTAGGAAGGGTAAACTAAAGGATAAGAAGACAGACAATAGAACAATATGACAACAGAGAGCCGAAGGGCAAAATGGATGAAGTAAGTAATGCTTTTACAGTAATAACAATGAATGTTAATGAATTTAACTCCCCAATCAAAAGACATAGACTGATAGAATAGATAAAAAAAAAAAAAATGAACTGTCTATATGTTGTCTGCAAGAGACCAACCTCAGACATAAGGACACAACCAGGTTGAAAGTGAAATGTTGGAAAAAGGTATTCCATGTAAATAGTAACCAAAAAAGAGCTGGAGTAGACCAGATAAATATAAAATAACAACATTATAATATATGAACAATAATTACTCAGTGCAACTGGCAAATTGTTCCTCTGATCAGTATTCTGTAATTTTTTTCATACAAAATAAACACTTTCTTTTAATTGAGGAGGGCTGGAGAAGAGATATATTTTTGTATAATTCATTTTTCTTTCACTCTTTCTTATTCATACTCTTTAATTAAAATAATCTATCTGGATCAATAATGATTTAGCATGACTACTGTTGAACAAGATTTTAAGTTTTTCTGCCTCATAAAATTACGAGTTGACAAATTGTTATCTGCTGCAATTCAATCAATTAAGATGTGAAGAATTCCCAAATAGGAATTTGATTATCTAGAAAGAAATATGGCCTAAATGGAAATTAAATAACTAAACCAATAATATTTCATTCTTAGAGATTATTACATCCAATATTTAGAGCTGTAATTTAAAACTAGAATCATGTTATAAATTATTTTTTTATATTTGAATTATTTACTTTTATAAATGTTTGTTGCTATGCTATTTTTTATAATTGATTATATTAAATCTAACCTGGCCTTGCACTCTCATTTAAAAGTTGTCATTTCATTCAATCTATTTTCCTATTTATTTTACAATTTTATAATAAAGGGCATTTTAGCAGCTAAAAAAGGCCATTGATTATACACTTTGGATAGATCATATGGTATGTGAATATATCTCAGTAAAACTGTGTAATAAACAAATAAATAATTGTGCAAGAATAGCTAGAAATAGCAGCTATGTACAGCACGGGAAACAGAGAGATTGAGAAGTGAGGAATTTTCTTGTTTGTTTTTTTGTTTATTATTATTATTGAATGAATGAAAGTGCTTTAATAATTATTGAAGTGATGAACGGACAACTATGTGATTATACCAAATACCATTGATTGTACACTTTGGATAAATCGTATGCTTTATTATTATGTATCAGTAAAATTGATTTGTTTAAAAAATGTCAGAAAATGGTAAATATTCGAGAGGGTGTGGAGAGATAGGAACACTTATTCATTGTTGGTGGGAATGTAGAATGGTACAGCCATTTTGGAGGACTGTTTGGCAGTTCCTAAGGAAATTGAATATAGACTTGCCATGGGACCCAGCAATACCATTGCCAGGTATATACCCAGAAGAACTGAGAGCGGTAACTCAAACAGACATCTACACATCGATGTTCATATCAGCATTATTCATGATAGCCAAAAGTTGGAAACAATTGGAAATATCCACCGACTGATGAATGGATAAACAAATTGTGGTGTATACACATGATGGAATATTATGCAGTGGTAAGAAGAAATGAAGCCGTGAAGCTTATGACAACATGGATGAACTTGGAGGACATTATGGTGAGTGAAGCAAGCCAGACAAAAAAGGATAAATACTGTATGATTGCACTATTATGAACTAAATGTATTTTGTAAACTCATAGAAATAATAATTAGAATATATGTCACCAGAAAATAGAATGAGGGTAAAGAATGGAAAGCTGAGGGTTAATCTGTGCAGAATTGGTTAAAAGACTATTTGTAAATCTTTGTAAATAAATGGAAGTGGTTAGAGCACATCATGCTGGTTTGTAGGTCACCAGTAAATAGAAAGAGGGTAAAGAATGGAAAGCTGAGGGCTAATCTGTACAGAATTGATAAAAAGGTTATTTGTAAGTTTTTGGTAATGAATAGAAATGGTGAAAGCATATCTTGGTGTTTGTAACTAGCAGAGCTTTTATATAACTATAACAGTGGTTGAAAAAGGGAAAACATAAGGACATTTATATTACTAGAAGGAAAGCTAAAAAATGTAACATGGGACTGTACAACATAGTGAAAGCTTGTGTAAAATACGAGTATGTGTGACAGTGCATATATAAGACTGTTTTTACAAATTTATAAATACAAATATACTAGAGAGAAGGAAACAGAATAGCAGCTATGTAGGGCAGGGGAAGTATAGACAGATTGAGAGGTGATGACTTTTGTTTATTTGGTTGGTTGGCTGGTTGGTTTTTGTTTTTTGGTATTATTATTATGATTATTTTTCTGGAATAAAGAAAATGCTTTAAAAATTATTGGAGTGATGAATGCACATCTATGTGATTATACTGAATACCATTGATTGTACACTTTGGATGAATTTATGTTTTATTAATACATGTCAATAAAATTTTTTTGTTAAAATAAACATTAAAAGTCTATTGAAAAGGAAAAATAATTCATATTCTAGGAAGACATTAATTAATTAATTAATTAAAAAAAATATATGTATGTATTCAGTACCTGTTAGATGCCAGGCATTTTCTATGTGGTAAAGATGCTGTGATGAATATGGAGACAAGGTCCTTACTCTAGTTGCGCTTACAGTCTACTTGGGTTAGACAGATTAAAAAGTATGAAAGAAAAAGATTGTTTCTGATAATGATATTGAGGCAGAAAAAATAAAACGGCATGAAAAGAAACTTGGCGTGGGACTGTTTTAAATTGGGTGGTAAGGGAATGCCTCACTGAAGAGTTGACTTTTGAATTGAGGTGTGAATGATATAAAAGGTCTGTCAAGCACTGAAAATGGTCTGAAATTTTACCCTACCTGCAAGCTAACAATTTAATACTGGCATAAATATTTACCTATATTGTTACTTCCAGTGGGTATCTTTATTTCTTTCCAGCATTGAGATACTATCCAATGCGGCATCCTTTCCTTTCAACATGGAAGACCCACTTTAATATTTCCTGTAAGGCAGGTCTAAATGGTAATGAACTCCCTCGGAAATCCACTACTATGACCTTCTCAAGGCTTTGTCAAAATTTTTAATTCTAACACCTAAAGGGTTGCCGATATTTATTGAATTAATATATGAGTAAGTGAATGATGAAATGAATGAATGAATAGGTGGAAATTTTGTGCTCCTTTTCTCACATGGGATATCTTTCTATATTGATATATGCCATTATAAATATCCAATATTCTAAGAGTGTGTTTCATATATTTTTTAGATTATTACAGTGATAGAAGCACAGTTGTTTTAATATTGCTATGATCTAAACTTTTGATACTATAGCTCTGTTAAATATTATATTTGTCATATTAATAATTTTACATTTTTTACGTGAAAATATTCAAATCTAGAACAACATTAAACCTATAATCCTTACAAATAAACGAATGAAAAGAAAACCTGCATGAAAACATCAAATAGCAAACCTTCCCCATCATTAGTCATCACACAGTTTCAGTATTATTTAACAATGCCTTACCTCACAAGGAGTGCTATCCCTGGGCAAGAAATCATTTTTGTGATTCATAACAAGGAACCCTGATGTTTTCTTCAGGTATTATTTAGAGATTTGAAACTGCACTACATACTTTGTGACAATGTAATATATGATTCACAAAGAAGGAAACAATACTGAAAGATTTCAGGACACGTAATTGACTAGAACTGCAGGTAACTTACTGTGGGGTTTTTTAGTCTCCCAGAAGTCATTGTTTTCAGCTGCCTGAATATTCATAATGTAATAATATTACAGCTGTAAGGTGTGTGTTGGATGCCAGATGGCCTGAAGCACTGCTTGAAGAGAACCTAGACAAAAATCAAGATGCTCATAAGCCTGCCTTGCCTCCGTGGCCTGTCTGGAAACAGTTAACACAGCTCCCTGGAGTGGGATGACATGAGAGAACTTGAGATGGAGATTAGAAGGTGCTTTTAGAGTTCTCACGGTTTATATTCCTTCTTCTCTCTCCAGTAGTAACAACAAGGGAGCAGACATATGTTGGCTAAGAAGGAATCCTTATGCATTTTAAAAGAGCTCCAAAGTAACTTACCTAGAAATTTAAAATACTCAAAACTCCATTAAAATGAAAACTGCTTTTCAATTTTTATTTTTTAACCTTAAACCACAATCTGAAACTAAAGCATAGACTAAAGATATGATCCTGATCACAAGCGGAAATGGAGATTCAAAAAAATAAAGAAAGAAGGTGAATGGTGAAAAAGTTACAGTAGGTTTCATGTCTTCAAACACAGGCTTTGGTTATTTCACTATTTTAATGGTAAATGTTTTAATAATTGTAAAAATAAAGTCTTTAATATCTGTAGCCTTATTACTGAAATACTTTTCTATTATTGGGAATTACCAGAAGGAAAAAGCTTTCTTCAATCACTACGCATTCAAAGCAAGCCCCAGTTTACTTGTTGCTACAGGACATTTAGAAAAATTTTTGGTGAAATTAAGTATGAACTTCTCCATAAACTTTACTGTATGTGTGATCATATCTCTTTCATTTCATTATATTAAGCTGAAAGCAGTTTGGTTCCTCGTGGGACAGATGAGCAGACTGAGTATCATCCTTTTAAATATTTCAATACACTTTATAATAATGCCTGTGGTTAGGCTGAATTATATATCCCAGGAAAAAAACATGTTCTTAATCTTAATCCATTCCTGTGTGTGTGAACTCATTATAAACAGGTCCTTTTGAAGATATTGAGTTAAGGTGTGCCCCAACTGAATGAGTTTGGGCCTTGATCCGATCACTGAAGTCTTTATGAAGAGAAAGCCATATGAGGAGCAAGAAGCCAGAAGTCAAAGGAACCCTGAAGAGAAAGGATCACGTACAGCCAGCACCAGAACACCACAGTCTTTGGGAAGATATCATTGCCTTGCTGACACCTCCTGTTGTGGACTTTTAGCCTCAAAACTGTTAAGCCAACCCACTGTACAGTATTTGTCTTAGCAGCCATGAAACTAAAACAACCTGGACTAGCTCACTCTATCCAAGAATGAACTGTGAGTTTAGGAGATTCCCTTTGACTTCAACGCTACTTTCTGCTTCCCACCACCAATCTGCTGTTATTTGCTGCCACATGGGGCTGCGAACCTCCAAAACATAGGGATGCCTCCATACCCAAAGCTGCTGTATAGATCCCAGTTCCTAAAGTACTTGGCCAGAGGCTGTATATTTCTCAGGACATTCCTTATACTCAGGGAGGATACTGAAAAGGTGACTTCAGGATATCTGTCATACTCAAAAATACTGCACTTAATTCACAGCACTTAATTGACAGTAAATGGTATGGTGGGATAATCTCCATTTTGATCCTGATCTTGTGCCATAATTTTAAACTTGACTCCACTGAACCTTAGGGATTTCATGGTGGTACCTTAAAGTGGCCATAGAGATAAAGAGATGGTATGGTAGTTTGAGTAGAGAGGACCTTGGGCAAAGAAAACTGTTTCACTCTTATCTATTATATCTATTGAGTTTTTTAATACTGTTTTTTTTTTTAAATAAAGTGTTCTACATTTTAAAAAAATCTAGTCTTTATAGGAAAAAAAAAATCAAGGTATTATATTGATGCCAGCCTTATTGACAATTCTACCATCACTTGAATTTTCAGTATTGAAATTGCTATCTTGAATGAATCATCAGTTGCTTTAAAAATTTGAAAAAAAAGAGGAGCTTACATTAAGAAAGAGAGTTCAATAATTGCAAGATATAATTTGTATATTTATTGATTTTCTCATCCAAAGTTTTAATAAACTGAGGACATGCTGCTGCAATTTTTTAAAAAAGAAATATTTGAATTGTATCTGACTAATTAATAACATAAATGGGAGAATACTTGTTGGCATGATAATGGGCTTCTCTTGAAATAAAAATAATGGCACACTAAACCAAATAACCATTTAATAAAAGTAAAAGAAAAGTCTTATAGAGTCAGAGAAATATTTCAATAAGAATTGTGCTGTAGATAAGAACAGATGGCAATAATTGGATTTCCCATCTGCAGATTGTAAAATCATTTACAGGTTCGCTTTCATGAGCGTTACAGTCAATATGAGAAAACCTATCCATTTGCAAATTATGCCAGATGGACACTGAACAAATTCAGAGAGCCACATAGGACCAATGTTCTTTCTGATGTCTTTTAAAGTTTAAAGCAGATGACCATGCCACTTGCACAGCAATATAGGAACTGCAAAGAGTATGTGAGGAGAATTTATGTAGTGAATTGAGGAAGGCTCGCTTAATGACATGAGAGCAACTTAAAAACTCACATCCTAAGAATTGAGATCCTCTGCAGATATGACCCAGTAAGAGGTGAAGATAAGATTGGCAATTATCTGTTTTCAACTGAAGAGTACAATATTTCAACTTCTTCCCAAGAAACATATTAAGAATTTTCCAGACATGTATAATTAATTATTATTAATCTCACATTGTAACTTGGGTTTTTTCCCAATATTATCATTCACTATGTAAAGCTATGCTAGTCCGATTATTAGCATTTGTTTGGAAGAATTTATGCCTATTGAAGCTTCTAAATGAAAGGACATCTATGCTGATCAAAAGAGCATATCAACATTGTCTTGCTGCAGGAGTCATATTAACATTGTCTGCCAACATCAATGTAGTGCTGCTGAATGTTTTCTTGTTATAATCATAAATATAATATATACAATATTGTAGTCTTTATTTAGCTTCCCTTTTGTCATACACTTAAGAAATATTTGGGGATCTTATATTCAAAGAAGGGAAGGGAAAGGGAAAGGAAAGGGGAAAGAGGAAGGAGAAGGGAAGGGAAAGGGAAAGAGAAGGGAAAGGAAGGGGGGAAAGGGGAAGGGAAGGAAAGGAAAGAGAAAGGCAGAATGTGGGAGAAAGTCGGAAGGATGGAAGGAAGGAGGGAGGGAGGGAGGTAAGTAGGAGGGAGGAAGGAAAAATCAGAGAGAGACAGGCAGCTCATAAAGGAGATATATAAATGTAATTTTCTCCAGAATCCCTTAAGAGGGGAAAAAATGGTTTTGTTTTTCAAGAAGAAAGATATATTATTGCTGATGAAGATACAGTTTATGTAGAAAATAAATTTATCTATGAGACAATATTGAATAAAAATGCCTTCAAATATCTGAATTAGAGTCCTTTGAAACTCCTTTCTGTGCTGAGTTTTAAAATTACCTAATCAAGAGGAACCTCCTTCTGATGAATTATAAACTGGATGTGATACTTCTGTTGGGAAAAAAATAGGTGAAGGAAACTCCTTCCAAATTCCTCTTTTGGGAAACAATACTTTAGTTGTTCATTTATTTTTGAGGGAACGTTTCTTGATGAGATAAAATTTTTATTCATCTAATAACCAGTGGTAAATTTATTGAAATTATTCTCATTCCTGGGTCATATGATAGTATGGAAATAATCTTTAAATATTATATGTAGTTCATGGCTGGATAAAGCAACAAATTGTTCTTTTTGAATCAATAGATTATGAATTGTGCAAATTCCTTATACCTTGACTTGAATCGAATCAATGTTAAGTTTAATTTTTAAAACGTCAATCTAATGTAAAAGATAAAATATGAGAAAATTTTTAATAATGAATTACTAATGTGGGAAATCAGATATTTTTTAGTTTTAGTAAAGTATAATGGAAGTACAAAATACTAGATGTATTTAAAGTTACAATTTGATATGTTTTAACATGTTAATATGTCTGCGAAATCATCACTACAAATCAAGATAATGAGCATATCAATCAGCCCCGAAAGTTTCCTCCCTCTCAAATCCCTTCCCTGGCCAACCACTGACCTGCTTTCTGTCACTATAGATTAGTTTGCACTTTCCAGAATTTTATACAAATGAAAATAGAAAGTATATACTCTGATTTTCTGACTTGTTCAAACAGCATAATTATTTTGAGATTCATCCTTGTTGTTACATGAATCAGTATTGCTTTTTATTCCTGAGTATATTCCATTATATGCATATACCACAATTTGTTTGTCTATTCTTCTGTTAATAGACATTTGGGTTATTTCCAATTTGGGGCTTCTAAAAGTAAAAGCTTCCATGAATAATTGTGTATACAATTTTTTTTTTTTCATTTCTCTTGGGTTAACACCTAGGAAGGGGAATGGCTGTATAGTATACAAGGTGTATGATTAAAACTTTAAAACTGCTAAACTGTTTTCCAAAGTGATAGTGACATTTTACATTCTCTCCAGCAGTGTATGAGAGTTCCAGTTGTTCTGTATCCTTTCCAACACTTTGTATGGTACAGACTTTTAATTTTGGTGATTTTTTTTGTAATGTGTAGTGGTATCTTCTCGTGGTTTTAATTTGCATTTCTCTAATGACTAATGATCTTTAGCAGCTTTTTATGTGCTTATTTGCCATCCATACATCTTCTTTTCTAAAGTGTCGGTTTAAAAGTATTACCCCATTAACTGGAATATTTGCATTCTTTTCACTGAGTTGTAAGAGTTTGTTATATATTCTAGAAAAAAGTCCTTGTCAGATACATGTTTTTCAAATATTTTCCTTTCAGTTAGTGACTTGCCTTTACTTTTTTGTAACAACGAATTTTGAAGAGCAATTTTATATAAATTTTGGTGAGATTCAATTTATCAAATTTTCTTTTGTTTCTTGTGTGTCCTATTTAAGAGACCTTTGTAAAATCCAAAGTACCTAAGATTTCTCCTATTTCTTTTAAAGCGTGAGTCTCTTACATTTGGATTTATTATTCATTTTTAGTTAATTTTTGTATATGGTGTGAAGTAAGGGTTGAGTTTGTTATTGTTTGTTTGTGTTGTCTATGGCTATCCAAAACCATTTGCTAAAGCATATCTTTTCCTCAACTGAATTGCCATGGCACCTTTGTAAAAAATCAATTAATTATACATGTGTGAGTCTATTCCTCTATCTTTACATCAGTACGACCTGCTGTTATTACTATAGATTTGTAACAAGTAATGAAATAAAATAGTGTAACTCCTATAATTATGGTCTTTTTAAAAATATTTTGGTTATTTTATTACTTTTGCATTTCCACATAATTCTCAGAATCTGCTTGTAAATTTCTACAAAATAAGTTTCTACAAAATGAAATAAACTGCTTTAAAACTTTAGATCAATTTGTGGAGAATTGATATATTCATATTGAATCTTTGAATGTATTAATATTATATATTTCTATATTCATTTAGGTCTTCTCTGATTTCTCTCAGCAGTGTTTTGCAGTATTTAGTGTGTAGAAGTATTGCATATTTTTTTGGTCAAATTTATCTCTATTTGATGCTTTTTAAAACAGTATTTTATCATAATTTCCAGTTTTTCAGTGCTAGTATAGAAACGCAATTGGCTTTTGTACATTGACCTTATATTTTTGCACCTTGCTACCATCACAGGTTAGTTCTAGTAGCTTTTTCTTATATTCCTTTTGATTTTGTATGTAATTTAATTAGGTATTCTGCAAATAAAGACAATTTTACTTCGTTCTTTCCAATCTGTATGTGTTATATTTCTTTTCCCTGCCTTAATACACTGGCTAAGAATTTCAGTAAAATAGTGAAAAGAAGTGAGGGGAAAGGACATCGTTGCATTTGTCTTAATGTTAGAGTTAAATAATTCCCCATTAAATATAGGGTTAGCTCTTGCTTTTCTTCTGACCTTTCCATCAGATTGAAGAAGATGTTTGTTTTCCAAAATCGTTTAGAATTTTATTTATGAACAAATAATGGATTTTTTCAAAGGGTTTCTTTACATATATTTAGAAGGTCATAGAGTTTTTTCCTTTTGTTAAGTTTGTTAATATAATGAATTACATTGATTGGTTTCCAAATGTTATACCAACCTTAGATTCCCAGGATAAAATTTGTTTTATCGTAATATATTATCATTTTTATATGCTGTAATCTAACAGTATATATTTGTTTTTAAATTTGATAAAATTTTGTTAAGAATTTTTGTCTTTATGATAATGAGATAATTGTCTGTGTTTTCTTCTGTGTATTTTGTAATATCTTCAAATAGTTTGGGTATCAGGGTAATGCTGGCTTCATAAAATGATCTTGGGCACATTCTGTCCACTTCTATGTCTGGAAGTGTATGTGTACAGTATTAAAATTACTTCTTTCTTAAGTTTTTGGTAGAATTTACCATTGAAGACATCTGGACCTAGAGTTCGCTTGGTGGGAAGGTTTTTAATATTCATTTTCTTCTATTGATACAGGAATCTTCACTCTATTTCTTAATGCAATTTGGTAACTTGTATCTCTCATTTACCTATTTTCACAAAATTGTCATATTTATTGGCATAAAATTGTTCATACGAGCCCTTATTTTCTTTTTTAAAACTATAGGATCTGTAGGATCTCTTACATTTCATAATAGTAATTTGTCTTTATTTTTTTTTCCTCGTCATTCGGAAGAAATGTTTATCAAATTCATCGATCAACTCAAGGAACTAGAATTTTGTTTTATTGATTCTATTATTTTTGTTTCTACTTTATTCACATCTTCTCCCATCTTTATTATTTCCTTTCACGTGCTTATTTTAGGTCTAGTTTTTCCCTTCTAATTACTTATGATGGAAGCTTAGATTATTGTTTGGTAATTATCTTTTATTCTATTTATTTAGTGCTATAAATGTCAAGCTAAGTGCTCTTCAGCTGTTATCATACAGATTTTGATATGCTATGTTTTTTCCCTTGTTTCATCCTTTACCCATAGTTATTCAGAATTATGTTCTTTAGTTTTCAAGTATTTTAGTTTCCAGAGGTGTTTTTTTGTTTTTAGGTACCGGGGCCAGGGATTGAACCTGGGACCTCATATGTGGGAAGCTGTGCTCAAACCACTGAACAACATCAGCTCCCCCAGATGTGTTTTTATTATTGATTTCTAAATTAAATTCCACTATGGTTGGAGAACATACATTTTATTATTTGAAAATTTAAAAATGTATTGAGATTTGCTTTATGGCCCAGAATATAGTCTACCTTGGTATTTGTTTCTCATGTATTCTGCTTTGAGGAAGAGGAGTGTTTTATGGATATGAGTTAGTCAAGTTTTTGGTACTTGTTCCATCAATTATTGAGAGAGGGCTGTAATTTCTGACTGTAATTATAAATTTGTGTACTCTCCTTTGCATTGCTATCAGTTTTTTGCTTGGTGTATTTTGAAACTCTGTAATAGGTGCATAAATGTTTAAGATTGTTATAGTTTCCTACTGAATTGATCACCATGTACCTTGCCATGTGTAGCAGTTTGTCATTTATGAATTCCAAAAACTGATATTGGATTATGTTTGTAAACTGGTCTATACCTGGGTGTGATTAAATTATGATTAGGGCTTTGATTGGGCCATGTCAGTAGGACATTGAATCCCCACCCATTGGTGGGTAGGGACTCACAGATAAAAGACATGGCAAAAGAAGAGAGTTGGGGTTTTGTTGTTGGGGTTTTAATGTTGGAGTTCTGATGCAGGGTTTTGAGCTGGAGTCCTGGAAGTAAGCACACAGAGGAGCTTGGTCATCCGGGAAGAGAGGAACCCAGGAAGCCTGAATCCTGGCAGATGTTGGCAGCCATCTTGTTCCAACACATGGTGATAGATTTTGGTGAGGGACGTAACTTATGCTTTATGGCCTGGTAACTGTACACTTCTACCCCAAATAAATACCCTTTATAAAGACCAACAGATTTCTGGTATTTTGCATCAGCACCCTTTTGACTGACTAATACACCATGTGACAAAAGAGCCAAGAATCACTGGCAGCCAGTCTTTGAGAAGAAAGCATCACCTTGATAATGCCTTGATTTGGACATTTACCCGGCCTCAAAACCATGAGCAAATAAATTCCCATTGCTTAAGCTGACCCATTTCAAGGTGTTTCCTGGGGCAACCTAGGAAACTAAAACAGATTTTGGTACCAGGAGTGTGGGTTGCTGATATTGCACATACCAAAAATGTGGAAACGGCTTTGGAATTAGGTATGGTAGAGGCTGGAAGAATTGTGAAGTGCTTGATAGAAAAGGCTTAGATCGTTTTGAAGAGACTGTTGATAGAAATATGGACACTAAATGTACATCTAATGATGCCTTAGAAGGAGATTATGTTATTGAAAACTGGAGGACAATCAATCCTTGTTTGAAAGTGGCAGAGAAATTGAACTTTAGTTCCGATGTTGGATGGAAGGCAGAATTTGAGAGTGATGAACTTGGATATTTAGCCAAGGAGATTTTTAAGCTAAATGTGGAAAGTGCAGCCTGGTTTCTCCTTGCAGCTTAGAATAAAATGAGAGAGGAAAAGGATAAGCTCAGAACTGAATTCCTGGGCACAAAGAAATGAGAAATTGATGGTTTGGAAAATTCTGAGTTTCTGGAAAGCAAGAGCCCAGAGAATAGTGACCCATGTGAGGTTTTAACTAAACATGGAAGCATTCAGCCATTTGAAAGTTCTTTTGTCTGATGGTTTAGACTCCTGTGTACTATGTGCAAAACTGACACATTTTTTTGCTAGATCTGTATGAATGTAACCACTGCCAGCTAGGACTAAAAAAGGTAGAAAAGGGACAAATTGAAGGGAAAATCACTTCAAGGGCAGAACCATGGAAGCTGAAGTCTAAACTGAAGACATCTTCTCGGACCAAGAGAGTAGGCCCACCCATGTGTGTGGAAAGGGTGAGTCTGCCTCAGTGCTTGGAGAGGGCCGGCCTTCCACCCTATTGTTCAGGAAGAGTGATGTCACCTCAGTGTTCTAAGAGTGTAAAGCCTATACCCTGGTGATTGCGGCGAGTCAAGTCTGGCTGCCATCCCAATGCTTGATGAGGGTGGAGCCTGGCCACCATCTCTATGCTTGAAGAGGATAGAGCCTTCAGCCTAGTGTTCAGGGAGAGCATTGCTTATATGCAAGTACTTGGAAGGGTTGGGGCTGCTGCTCCATCAGGCTTGGAAGACAGCACATTTATCTATAGATGATTGTGAGACCTTGAAATCTAATGGCATTTGCTCTGCAGGGTTTCAGAATTTTTTGGGACCCATGACTTATTTTCCTTCCAATTTCTCCCTCTGGGAATGAAAGTATTTATCCTGTGCCTATTCCTCTTTTGTATGTAGGAAGCAGATAACTTGTTTTCTGGGTTTCACAGGTCCACAGATAGAAGGGACTTTTGCCCAAGGACAGCACACACCCATAACTGATTTTGATGATACATTGTACCAAGAATTGTTTCTAAAATGACTTAAGGCTTTGAGGATATTGGGATGGAATAAATGTGTTATGCATGTAGAAAGAACATGTCTTTGTGGGGTCCAGAAGGTGGAGTGTGGTGGTTTGAAGATGTATGTACCTCAGAAAAACAGATTATTAAATCTAATCCATTTCTGTGGGTGTAAACCCATTTTAAGTAGCTCCTTTTGATAGGAGGTTACTTCAGTTAAGGTGTGTCCTACCTCTACCAGGATTGGTCTTAATTCTATTACTGGAGTCTTTTATAAGAGAATGAAATTCAGACAGAGAGTGAAAACCATGGAAGCAAAAAACTGAAACCAACGAAACCTGGAAGAGAATGGAGAGACCAACAGACCATGCCTTAGACAGAAAAAGGAATTAAGTTTTAAAATCTGCCATTATGTTTGTCATTTAAAATAGTTTTTCTAATTCAGCGAGAATGTATTGAAAACTGCTCTTTAAAAGTATCCATTTTAAAATTCCACAGATTTATTCTTTTAAAAGTATGGATAAAGGAAACTTTTACAGAAACCAAATTGAAAACTATCAGTGTTTGAAATGTTAAATCCATCATAATATTTGAAAGATGTGAAAGTGTATTTAAAGTGCTCCCATAGCTTATTAACCAATTATAGAACTTTATAAGCAATTATAAAACTTAACAGAACCATATTTGGCTTGTCCTGATTGGTGAAACCATTGATGGCATTGGAATTCCATCACCACCATCATCTTTCTATTGAAAAACTTAATTTAATAAAATAACTGGGGAAAGAGAAAAGTTAAAGGACCTTGCTATTCAAAATAGGCCTCCAAAAAGCAACATTGACATCTATGGGGATATTTTAGATTGAATTCTGCACCCCAGTTTGGACATGTTATTGGTCAGCATTCTGGTGAGTGTGGCCCATTGTAAATAAGGTCTCTTCAAGATGTTACTTCACTTAAGGTGTGGGCCAACTTAATCAGGTTGGGTTTTAATTGGGATTGCTAGAGTCCTTTATAAGCAGAATGGAGAAAGAAGCCACAGAAAGCAGCCAGAAGTTGGAAATCAACAGAACACAGAAGAGAAAGGAGAAGATGCCACTATGTGCATTACCATGTGATGGAAAAGCCAAGGAACCCCAAAGATTGCCAGCCAGGCAAAAGGTGCCAACCCCAGGTGGAAGCAAGCCTTTTAGCCTCTGAAGCAATGAGCCAATAAATTCCTGTTTTTAAATCAACACTTGTACAGTATTTGTTTTAGCAGCTGGAAAACTAAATCAGGATACTTATTAGATGTTCATAGTTTCATGCCACACTTCTGACAAATTAAATCAGAATTTGTATTTTACCAAGATCCTAGGTGATTTGTTTGTTCATTAAAATTTGAAAAGGACATAAAGTCCTCCTTAGCCAGAATGGTGATCTGTTCTGAAAGCAGAGGGCTAGGGTAGTCTGATATATTTTCACACTAATGCTGTCAGTTCCCTAAGTGAACCAAATATGAATTTAGAATGAACACAGTTGGACAGAAATCTCTAAGTTAAATTATAAGGCAAATCCCCCCCCCCCACAATTTTCTGAATCTAACTTGTTATCTTCTATGTCTTGCTACTAGGTTATTTGTCCTAAAAGGGAGAGGACTGTGCCATATATATATTTTATTCTTCCACCAAGTTGGTGTTCAACAAATATTTATTGGACATCTGTTAGAAAGGGAGAAGAATTTCCTATAATGAGTAGGAAGTTGAACTAGAGGATCTCTAATAGCCTTTCCAGACTGAAGATTTTATGATTCAATAAGTAATATCTATTTTTATAACTTTATGTACATGCAGACAATGTTAAATTCAGACTTATACCATGGGAATAAATAAGGAAAATCTCTGCCTTATAATTTGGCATCACCATTTTCATTGGTGCTAGTTACTGAATTGTTGGGAATTTAATAAAATATAAATTTATCAACCTCTTAAAGTACATGTCTAACCAATCAAACACTCCCTTTATCTGACTACAGCCCTGGAAAGCCTCAAGCCCATCTTTTTTCCCAGTACTTTGCATTAACCTAATTTGCACTGGGACAAGGTGTTAAAATACTCCCTCATAGACCCCCTATCATTCCCCTCTCCATTCAGTGGATAATTGGCCAGTTTTCTAGTAGTCCCCATGATAATGAACAACTAGTTTACTAGCATTTAGGCTTTTTCATAATCACATGTTAGTTTATGGAATTGTTTAATTTTATCAATTGAGATATACAAGAACCTGAGTTATCGCATGGGTCCAATTTTCTCAAACTAAAACCTCAAAAGCAAATATCTAGAGGAAGTTATTTTGTTACATAGTCAAGATCCTTCCAAGTTTCTGTCTTAGGGGTGATTTTAGATGGACTACTATATTTATGTTCTTTACATGTCTCAAATTCCTTATGATGACTTCTCTGTGGGATGACATAGGAAATTCAGATATGCTATTATGAAAAAAAAATGCTTTTGAATATCTTTGTGCTGGAACTAACAAGTTAGCATTTTCCTTGCCAAAAGAGAGAAATAGTTTTCATGGCTAGGAAGAAAAGGTAACCTTGAACGTTAGTAAAGCAGAGAAAAACCTAAAAGTGAAGTAGTTGGGCTTTAAAGTATTCTGGTTCAGCAGGTCGAACAAACACTCATTTTACATAAGGATCACATTTTATGACCCATAAATAAAAATTATGTCTAATATTTAGTGCATGGAATATGTGTTAAAAATACTTCTGTAGTGCAATGTGATATTTAGTACTCCTAATTATTCTTTTATTAGAAATGTGTAGGCATCAATCAACTGATTATAAAGCCACAAACTGAAAACAAAGATAAATTTAGATATTTTTATTTCAATAAATAAATCAGAAAAATAATTTTACTTATGTAGAATACATTATAATCCTTAATTTTCCAATTACATAAACTATTTTTGTAACAGGAATAATTGAATTTGACAGCTAAATACCTTTCATGAGACCTGGCTTTTGTTAAAGCAATATTTGGGTGTTTTAGTTCTGTTTTAGGATTTAAAAACACACCACAAAATAAATCAAGAGACAGAAACAAAACTACAAAAGAGAGAAAAAAACACAAAGAAGATTTTTCTTTATCTCTTGAATTCTAGATAAGTCTCAGGAATTCAAGCATAAGGACATGGAAGGATTACAGAGAAACAGAATCCCCATCACAATAGCACTCAGGGAATTGGGGTTGGAGGAGAAGTTGTTCTTTGCAGGCACTTTGCAATTTGTTAGTTCTTTTGAGATGTATAGGCTTTCTGTCAGACTTTTATAAGCTTTTCCTTATGCATAAAAAATTGGCAAAAAGTTTTTCCTCTGTGTATAAGTTTCAAGAAGTGTCAGATGCAAAAACAAAACAAAACAAAAAAACAAACACAAAGAAACAAAACATCCTGTCAGTATGAGAATGACAAATTCCAGTGTGGATCTGCATCATAAAAAGAGTCAACTCATTTAGTGGGTCTATTAGGGTCAATTATTTATGGCAGAACCATGACTCAAATGATGACTAGATGATTGGTGTACAGAGGTTAGACAGACTACTAAGAGGATAGTTGTTTTGGCAAGATCCCAGGAGTTGCTGGTAAAGGGGAGACTAAGCAGACACATAGAATGCATTTACTATTTAGTATGAGACTCCCTACCATCATGACTTTGTGTTAAGCTGTTCCATGACTAAGAACACATCCTTTATAATGCTTTTGGCCAAGAGAATTGATCTGCTAAGTCTAAACCATAAATAAAGTCCACATATGGGATTAGAATGTTAGGGAACAAGAAGACAAGCAGTCTATTATGTCAACAAATATAAAATATATCTTGATTTGTTTTTTATCTTAACTGTATGAAAATTAGATTATGATTAGCACAATACGTCAAACCTCACCATTTTATAATAGGAAGGAACTGTAGTCTAGATATTTTAAGTGTCACAGATTGGGTTCTCCAGTGGCAGGTGCTAAAATGGAGTTTGGAGTGAAAGATGGTTTATTTGGGATCAGCAAATGTCCCTGAAAGGAAAGGGGAGGAAGCAGCATTAGGTATAGGAAGAAGATGAACTATGATGTAAGCACCACAAATCCTCAGTCAACACAGCAGAGAATTCTAGAGTGAATACTGCCGTCAAAGTGTCCCATGACAGACTCTGAAATGGCTGCCTTTATACCCTTACTTAGTCAAAGGATGTGGACTTCCCAGGAAGTGAGTGACTCCAGGTGGAGCAAGGCAGCTAAGGCAGACTCTAAAGGACATGACAGCTGTAGGCTGCCTCCAGACTATACTCCCAGTATTTGGGTAGGAATATTATTCTGAAGAGGGATCTAAG
Source organism: Cabassous unicinctus (assembly GCA_029593785.1). Taxonomy (NCBI): domain Eukaryota; kingdom Metazoa; phylum Chordata; class Mammalia; order Cingulata; family Chlamyphoridae; genus Cabassous; species Cabassous unicinctus. The sequence continues at coordinate 36,075 of JAQZBX010012830.1, forward strand.
CAGTGCAACCTTGTGTTCTATCATTCCAAGATTGGAAAACAGTTTCCCACAGGAATCTTTGTACTCTAATATCTAGGTTTTCATATATGGAGATAACTTATACTTATTTTCCTTCTTCATGAAAAAAAAAAGAAACCTGAAAAAAATATTTCATAGATTTCCTCCCCAAAGATGCTCACAAATCAAGTGAACAAAATGGACCACACAAAATGGACTCATCTGATCACTGAAATAACATGCAGGAAAGATATTTATAAATATCAGGGAGTACTTGTTTTATCTAAGATGTTGAATTCTGAAAATAAAGTGTGAGTAAAATCATTTAGGGAACAAAACATAATTCAGGTGTCTTACAAAATATTAATTGTAATGGTAAAATATCAATCTAAATAACAATGAAATATGTGTCACAGAACTGTCTGCTTATGTTCTTTCCAGATTAATGACATGACAACAAATACAGTGCATCTTGACTGCCCCAAAAACTGGAAAGTGCACTTTTGAGTCTCTGATGATATTTGTCTTAAGAAAATAATTAAAATTGATTATAAGCACAGGGTTAAAAAGTATATAACAGGGAAGCAGATGTGGCTCAGCAGCTGGGTGCCCACCTACCATGTGGGAGGTCCCAGATTCAGTTCCATGTGCCTCCTAAAGAAGACGAGCAGTATAGCGAACGAACACTACAGGCTTGCGCAGCGAGATGATGCAGCGAGATGATCATGCAAACCATTTCCTCTTATGGCACTCAATGAGTTGGCCTATCCAACCATTCCTCTTGTGTCTTCTTTGACTTTCCTTGATGTGGCTTTTGCTTCAGCTAAACTGAAGCTTTGCTGATGCTTATTCAAACCCCAGGATTTCCCAATATCTTTTCAAAATCATTAGATTTCCAAATGACCTTTTTCTACACTTTCCACACTCCATCTCTTCCATAAAGCTTCTCTGAGTCCACTGGGAAAAAAAGAATATTATTCCTTTTATCTATGCCTTTTTGGGGGTGCTTCTGTTTCTTCCTTTTCCTAGCTACCAGAAAAATTATCTTTCTTCAACTAGACAGCAACTTTCTTGAATACATTTCTTCCACAGTATCAAATGCAGTAATTTTTCTAAATCTTTTGGTCAATAACTATATTTGAGTGATTGAAATAAAACATGGCTGTATTAAAACTTTTGTAGGTCCCAAGCAATAAAAATAAATAGATAGAGATTAGAGAGACAGACAAATATATTTAAAAAATATGGTCCCCTACATATGAGTTCAAATAAAAACAGTATAATTTTGAAATAAATGTTTAAAAGTGTAATAACCTTTCAATATTAACACAATTGTTTTGATGGTTTTTGTTTCACTTTCTCTTCCCGTGTTTTGTTGCTCGCCTATACAAAGGCTTAGTTTATTTATTGGGTAATTCCTCAGTGAAGTATTTAGCTGTTGAATTAATATATCGATTCTCTTAATACCTATTCCACCCTCTCTGTTTATTGTCTAATAATGAAGACCTTAACAAATTATTTTGCCAAGAGCCATTGTTAAGGTCACATAGTTCAGGTAATTCAATGTTTGCATATATTATAGAGCTGTGGCACTTTTTCAGGTAGATTTTCTCAATGCCAGAGATGTGAAAGCCTCATCTACAAGCAGGCTATACCCAATTCCCTGTAGGCCTTTCCTTCTTTTTAACATGATTGGGATAATGATATTGGTAAGAATGAGATTAAAACATGATCTTTGCCCTTATAGAGCTCATAGGCCAATGTAGGAGATAGGCTCATTAACAGATAATGACAAGAGAATGTAATAAATAAGTCTGGAAAGATGGATGCTGGAGAATCCATCTAGGCTGTCTTGGGGTGAGGGCTATATGTGAATATCAGAGAAGATACTGAAGGAAAAGGCGCTCTCAGCTCTCAGCATTCCCACTATGAGTCATCTTCCACTAGGCAAAAAACAAAACAAAACAAAAAGCAAAGGGCTCATCTTTAAAGAAATTGTAAAAATCACCTGAGGGACTCCAAGGTTTCTAATGTAAATATTACATTCCAAAATGCAGCTCTGCTCTGGCATTTGAGAGATTCCCACCTCATCACCTGAAGACAAACCCTGATTGTACTCATAACCCCACTCAAGTCATATACAGAGTTTGCAGAAAGAATCCCATCTGTGGGAATAGAACTAATGTGAAATTGACCTGTATAAAGAATAAATCCCAACCTTTCTTTTTAAATATGATTGGACAAGGAGAACTCATTAGTTATATGAGGAGAACCAAGAGCATGCAAGACAAAGACCAAGATAAACAAAATAATAATAAAAAGCTAACTCCTAGGGAAGCAGTGAGGGGAAGAGGGAGAAGGGAAAATATTGCTTCCATAAATCAAGAGTATGATACTAAAAAAATGGAAAAATCATATAACAAGGAAGAAAGAATCTTAAGGGAACAAAAGTATAATACCTAAAAAAATGTCAGACAGAGCTAAAAGAAAAGCCAAGGAAATATCCTATAACATAAAAAAGGCAAAGAGATAGATAGTATGAGGAAAAATATGTAAAAGATTAATCCAAGGAGTTCATCATTCATTTTGTAGAAATTCCAAAAGGAGAGAAAATGGATAAAAGAAAATAAAGAAATAATAGTGGATTATTTCCCAGCACTAAGGAAAGACACAACCCTTCAGACATAAATGGACTACAATAAAAGAACAAACCTTTATGTTTCCTTATAAAATTTCAGAAAATATTAAGAATAAAGAAAATATTTGAATATATTTTCTCCTACAAAATAACTCGTAAAAAAGAACAAAAATCAGATTGGCACATCCAACATCTTATCAAAAACATTGCATGTTATACATTTTGTCAAAACCTACAAAATTGTGTGGTGCAAAGTGTTCAACATAATGTAAACTATAGAATATTGTTAGTAGCAGTGTTTCAATATGGGTACATCAATTGTAACAAATGTACCACACTAATGAAAGATGTTAACGGGGGAAAATGTGGGAGGGTAAGGGAGTAGGGTATATGAGAATCCCCATATATGTGTGTGTGTGTGTGTGTGTATTTGATTACTGCATGCATGGAATATCTTTTTCCAGCCTTTCACTTTCAATCTATTGGTATTCTTGGGTCCAAGGTGAGTCTGTTGTAGACAGCAAATAAGTGGCTCATATTTTCTTATCCATTCCACTAATCTGTGTCTTTTGATTGGGGGATTTAATCCATTAACATTCAATGTTATTGTAAAGGCAGTTCTAATTTCACTCATTTTGACCTTTGGGTTTTATCTGTAATATTTTATTTTCACCACTCTTTTGACACTTTTAGTTACTTTTACAGATATAATCTTCATTTCTAGACTCTCTTCAAAGCCTGTCTCTCCAAACTTTTCTTTTCAGACTGTAGCACACCCTTTAGTATTTCCTGCAAAGCTGGTCTCTTGGATACAAAAAATCTCAGTTTCTGTTTATCTGTGAATATTCTAAACTTGCTCTCATTTTTGAAAGACAATTTTGCCAGATATAAGATTCTTGGCTGGAAGTTTTTCTCTTGCAGTATCTTAAATATATCAAACCACTGTCTTGCCTCCATGGTTTCTGATGAAAAATTGGCACTTAATCTTATTGGGTATCCCTTATATGTTATGTATTGCTTTTATTTTGCTGCTCTCAGAATTCTCTCTTTGTCTTTGACATTTGACATTCTGCTTAGAATGTATCTTGGAACCGATCTATTTAGATTTATTCAGATGGGAGTACATTGTTCTTCTTGGACACGGATATCTATGTCCTTCAATAGGGTCAGGAAATTTTCTACCATTATTTTTTTCAAATATCCCTTCTGACTCTTTTCCCTTCTCTTCTCCTTCTGGGACACCCATGACACATATGCTTGCACATCTCTTGCTGTTTTTCAGTTCCCTGAGACCTTGTTCAATTTTTCCATTCTTTTTTTCATCTGTTCTTTTGTATGTTCGCTTTCAGAGACCATTTCTTCAGGCTCACCAATCCTTCCTTTTCTCTCCTCAAATCTGCTGTTATATGATTCCAGTGTATTTTTAATTTCATTTATTGCACCTTTCATTCCTGTAAGATCTGCTTTTTTTATGTATGCTTTCAAATTCTTCTTTGTGCTCATCCAAAGTCTTTTTTTTTTATTTGTAAAATGATATATAAATACATATGCATATATGTGCATTTGTTTACATAAATGTTATTTGTTATATATATATATATACATTTTATAAAGGTGCCTAGATTACCCAAATATTACTCAGAAACTACAGGGATTCCCATGCTCCCCACCGCCCACACCCCCAAAAACACCCCACACAACCATTCCCCAGCCGTGTGGTACTACACCCGCAATGGATATACACATCCTGGGGCCTTGCCACCGAGCATATACCACAGTTCACATCACAGACCACACTCTCTCCCACCCAGTTCTGCATGGTATATTCTGATGGAAAATGGCCTACATTTGTGGCTGCTTCGCCACTCAGGACAACCCCCAAAGTCCCAAAAAAGCCCGAGTATTTCAACTGCCCCTCCTCTCCCTGCCCCAAAAATGTCCAGTGGCCACCGGC
>JAQZBX010012831.1:0-40673 GCA_029593785.1 Cabassous unicinctus
AATGTTTTAGGACCAAAACTAAATACTCATTCTCCATTTTCACCTTGCCATTGAGTCAGGCACAATAACCATGTGGATTGTCCTCCAGATACGGTATGGGTAATTAAGATACAACTAAGCCCAGGAAGAAACACTTGTTCTTTCTGGTAATCTTCATGAAAACATGAAGATATAGAGAACTTTATTTGACTGACATTAACCACATATTTAAATTGTGGACATAATTTTGGTTTATTCATCTTTTGAAAAATTTAATTGTAATCCTGATTTTAGTGGTAATGATCTGTAGTATGTTAGTTGTGTTCCTTCATTTCAGGGTCCTAAACACTGCATCTTGATGCTTCAATAACACAAGATATCTTCATCCAAATAATTATTTGCATGATCCCAGTTACCATTGGGAAATATATGTATGCATAAATGGTATAGCAGCTATAATTTCTTAATATTAGCAAGTTATTGTTTCATGGGATAGCATATTTTTCCAGAATTTGCTTCTCAGCCCTATAATTCTGTTATATATACTTTCTGTGATCCCCTTGAGCAACTACAACCTACAATTTGTGATATCTTCAGAGCAACGGACAATTTCCCTTAGTAAATAAACTATTTTTTCTTGGAAATGATCTAATGAAATCCACCCCAGTGGAATTTACTCACTGAATTGTTTTCCAGAGATGCCACTAAGTATTATTGGCTGGATTGTTGTTTCAAGTGGCAATCCATTTTGCCCAATTGCCTTCTTCATCCATCGGACAAAACAAACATTTTGTTTCAAGTTTTTTTGCTTTTATTTTATGTAAGCTGACTAATTTTTTTTATACCTTAATCTGACTTCACAGTATACATACAATTTTTAAGAATAAAAATGTTTTAAAGGTATAGGGTGAACTGTGTATCTTTACACAAATTTTGAAATAAGACATAAGACATTTATTTTATTGCAACTCCGGGTTGTTAAAAAATTTACTATTTTTCATATTGAGGTATTCTCACCTTTCTATTAATGAGCTAATGGGAAATAAAATCTAGATGCCCAAATTAATCAAACTGTTTCAATGCTTCTTCCCACAAAGAATTTTGAAGATTTGTATAATAAATATGGATACAAAAAATTACAGAAAAATTGTGTTTTTGATGGAAGCATATTTTATAGAGTTATCAGTGATTGGGTAATCAATGAATATTGATTGTTAAAGGGTTGCTAAAGTTATTGAATCTCCAGAAATGTGATCCAAGGTAGTCAATTCAAGGAATATTTATTAGGAATTTACTGTGGTTAAAGAAATGTCCCTCCCCCTTTCCAACAGATCAATAGTAGAGCCTAGTTAAGATAACATTTCTTTTTAAAACAACTACTCTTTTTAATTGAAGCACCATTATGTGACATCTATCAAATGTATTTATACCAACCCTAATAGATCATATTACTCCATTTTACAGCTGTAAAAGTAATACTAGAAAAGCTCAGTAACTTGCTGAAGATCAAATTCTAAAAGTGATGGCACCAAGATTGATACACAAATGTGTCTTATTTCACACCAATACTCCCAATTACCACGTGCTGCTCAGCATACAGTCACATACACACATACACACATACATAAGGGTACATCCATGTTTGGACACATACTGTAAGGGGGAGAATTAAGCAATGCTCAAACTAGAGATAATGGAGATAGACAAGGGAGAGACCCATTCCTATTAGAAGTATTAATAGGAACAAACATCCAAGTTTCAATATCCTTCTCCAGTCAAATCTTGGAATGCACCATTTGACTCTCACAAAAGACTATTTTAACTCGGGTTATGTGGGCTTCATATTGTAAAGTATAATTGTAATGTTAGATAAATGTTCAGAAACTGGATGGAGATGTATTCAGGAACAAATTATATAAACCTAAGAAGGAAGAACCCAGAATGTTGATCCTATTCATATTTGGTTAAATAATAGCCAATTAGTAACTGTCAGCAATAACATTACAATACAGTGTGTAATATCATGGGTCATTTTTTAAAATTTAAAATAAATATGAATAGTGAGTGCATCAAATATTCTATGCCCAACAGAATCATCTAAAACAGTGCAACTTTTTTTTTTTTTTAATCTTAAAGGATCATTTAAAAGTACCACCCCTTTGCTTGGGAATAGAGAAAAATGTCTTTGGTTTGAAAAGGACACTAGTAAAAGTATACTGTAACAGTAGATATAATTACAGAATTAATGGAACTTATGTTTCTTAGCACATAGTAGGTACTTAATAAATGGTTAATGAAAGATTGAATGGATGATTATCACAGTACATTACGTTATTGTTTTGTGATAAGTGGAATATTTACTAAGATTAAAAGTCCATTGAGCATGGGGAAAATATCTACTTCATGAGATTTTATTTAAAAATGTGTTTCTTAAGGCTGTTTCATTCTGTTAGGTATGAAGAATAGAAAAATAAATCGTACACTTCAGTTATTCAATGAATACTAACTTTCAGCAAACAGTACTGGAATTATCCTAATAACGTGTTCTAATTTAGATTGTTTGTGAGCAAAAATAACCACAAAAATCCCCCAAGAAGAGTCATTATTGTCTGTTTCCTCAAGGAATTATGTGCGAACAGTGTAATTCTTTCTTTTTAATTTCCTCTTATAATATTTATTTTTAAAAAATTTAAAGGCTATTGTATATAAAATTTTTCTTGTTTACTCCAGAAGTCACTAAGATTTTATGTTTATAAAGCACTCCAGGTGGAGAAAACATCTTAAATTGAATTTTACCAAGACATTGTGGTTTTATTAACACTGATAAAAAGAAAAATAAAAGGAGGGGTTGTTTGAGAGAGATTCAGTAGAATCTTATTTTAGAGTCGACTGCTCAGTGGCTTAGAGAAAATAAAATTAATCTTATTTTGGAATAACAACTACATAATAATAAATAAGGTTAAGCTTGATTCTAAAGTATGATAGCAATGCTGCCTAGCTGGCAAAATACCAGAAGAGAATGTTCAGCTCGGTTTTGTTATATAATTAATCTGCTTCCTTTTTACAAAATTGTTCGTATTTGTAGCAGAAAGAGAGCATTATAACCTGACTTTCTCTAGTCATCAGCCAAATGTAATTTGTTTAAGTTGCCTGTAGTGCAAATAAGTTTTACTTCTCATTTCAAGCTTGAGTATTTTTATATAAAACATATAAAATATTTTAAAACTCAACATCTCCTATTCTTGTATAATTCCCAAATCATCAACTAATTTTCTTTTCTAGGTGAGTCAAAATAAGTTGCAGAAGCTACGGTCTATCCTATTTGTATAAACTTTAAAAGCACCTCTTTGTTGAGTTTCAATGAAATATAAGCAAATTGGAGTGCATAGAAAAGTTGTCTTTGAGTAATTTCTGAACTTGCCAGGAAAGAGGGATACATTCAGTAAATACATGATTTATATGTAGGAAGTCCACTAGAATTCACAAAAATACTGTTAGAGCTAATAAACAATGTTGGCAAAGTTGCATACACACACACACAAATAAATAAAAATTCCAGGCAGTGAGCACTAAGAGCCAAAGGAGAGGTGAGATCATTTTCCAGGTCTCGGGGAAACCCCTGCTCTCCTCTCCAGGGAACTGAAGCTTGTCCACTCTGACAGGGTGTGGGCCCCTCTTGGTTTTCCAGTCAAGGTCTCTCACCCAAATTATTCTTTTGTCATATTAACAATGCTGCCTCTTGTGCTTGCAGATTATTATTTTATTATAATTCTATTTCAAACTTTGTTTTTGGCACATTCCATGTAATCAATATTTACTCCAGAGAATTTTGGCTCTTCTCTGCAGTATACTTAAATGCAAATTTGGATTACAATCCACATGAGATTACCATATTTCTTTGACTTCTGAATGTGATTGAGAATGAGAATATATTAGAAGGGCTAATGACCCTTGAAGGACCAATTAAACTTTAAAAAATGAGAATTACGCATGCATGTGTATCCATATATAAGATACTAACCAATCTCAAAAATAAGTAATAAGATATCAAAAATATTTGAACCACAAAAATTGAACCAAAGGGATTAAAATGCCAATTTTGTTTAATATTAATATGAGTCAATGCAATAGTCCATCCAAAGTTTGCTTAATGACTATGTAAGAAGCCCACAGTTTCTTAACTAAAAACAAGAAAAGTAATGTATGGAGAGGATTGGACATTTAGCCAGATTCCTGCTCCACTAGCTCCACCTTATCTTTGGGGAATCTTTGTAATCCTTGAGCCCCTCTCTATGAGGATGCTTCTTCATTTCCTTGCCTTTAAGGGTTAGTGGTTGATTATACTGAGGGAGGTGATAGGATTCTAATATTTTATTGTGTGTGTATGTATTAATAGGAAGGTGTAGTACAACACTCATGAGCATGTCAATCCAGGAGAAGATATGGAGAGCAAGTAGAAGATTAATTTCCCTTATAATATTTGGGGGAGATGGAGATTTCTTAAAAAAGAAATTACTTTCAAAATTCCTAAAGAAGGAAATACACATACATACATACAGATGATATAAATATTGATATTAATATAGATATATAGATAGATAATTTCTAATGGCAAGGGGCAATCAATTATCTTGAACATCTTGGGCTTGGGATGATATGGCTGCTCAGTGATGCCATCAGGCACGATTTTTCTCTTTCCTCCCTGTCGTCCTTCCAAGTAAATAACCAAATTCGGGAGATTTTTATTATCAAACTCAACTCCTCTACAAAATGATACCTACTTTGATCTTTTCTGTGTCTCTCTCATGACATCTCCCATGTAAAAGAATCCAAAAGACCTTGCATTTGTCGAAGTATCCTTTGCTCTCAAGCTGTATTTATGATTACATTCAAATGTTAACTCTGGCCATTCGAGAGAAATAATTGCAATTAACTGTTTGCAGTTTTATGGTTTATCTATTTAGCTGATGGGCTCTCTGCTCTTTGCTTTTATTGTTAATTTCCAGGTGTGTGTCCCTAAGTTTCTGGTGATGTTATACAAGTCCATGCAAGGTAGGAAACACATATGCACATGTGATCTGTTCAGTAAATTGAGGTTGAATCAAAGGTCTGGATCATGCAAGCAGAGAAATTCACTCTTGCTCATTTGATTTTCTTTCTAAGACAGTTCTCTCTTGACATTGAAGTTAGGGGATGTTTGTAGTTATCAGCCAAGCCTCTCACTCTGGTGCAGTGCCAGGAATTAATTCAGTCTCCTACTTTACTGGTTGTGGATGACATTAAAGCTGAATCAGTGAATAAAGACACAAAGTCAGCTGTTCATTTTGCACAGCCACAAGCTCTCACAACCTCACACCACCACTGCCACCCACACCTCCATGAAATCTCCCTTCACCAAGGCTTAATATATCAGGAACCAGTGTTTTAGGGGGGCCTGTTTATGGGTTTGCTTTGGAATCAATCTATTACTTTAAAGATATGGGAAGTAGTTGTGTTTGACTCAGAGAATGTGAAAACCCAAAAAGCTCTTATAAATAGCAGAAGTGGATGATAGCTATAAGGGAAGAAGTGGGAGGTGGTGAAAGAGCAAATGCTTTGGCATCAGGATAACTAGGTTCAAATCCAGACTCTACCACCTTCTGCTATGGGACTTTGGTTAGTTATCTCTTCTCTGTGAGCCTCTGTTTTTTACCCTCGGAATGGGAATGTCATACCTATTATATAATTTTTGGTGAGGGTTAAATTATTTAATGTTTATGAAGTGCCTAATGAGTATGTGCTACAAATCTTTCATTTATCATCTATATCTATCTATCATCTCTCTTTCATCCATCCATCCATCCCTTCATCCATCTATCTATCTATCTGTCTCAGAACAGTACCCATAGGAAGCTCACGATTCGGGGTCATTGAAAAAATACTAGATCAGAAGAACTGGTGTGATTTTAATTTCTCTGTTTACTTGTTTTTCACTTTGCAATGAGGAGAAAAATCACCCACTTAATGGCTGCACACTGTAGTTTAATCTTTCTTCCTGTCGTGAAAGATGACAGTGTGCAGATTTTCTAAGAAGCCCATCATTTTTAGGTTTTTGATTAATTATTCAGTAAACAGCATTTTCATTACTGTATTATGCATCTTATTTCCTTCATCTACTTTTTGCCCATGAAGTTCATTCTTAGAGTTGATTATAATTACTTTATAATTGCTGTATTATGGCATTAATTGATATCACATCAAGCCATTAACAAAATTATTCTGCATATAACTCACACATAGTCCATGGCTGGCCTATGGTTGCCCATATCTCTTCTCTGGCTATTATTTTTCTTTTCTTCTTAACAGACTTGAAAGGACTCTTTAATAGCCTAGGTGTCCTTAAATTATTTCCTGTTAGCAAAAAACATCACCTCCATTGTTTTATGGAGCTCACTTTCTTGTCTACAGCCTTTTGCCCTCAAAGAACATTCATTACCCTACTCTTCCTACCAATAGCTGAGACCAAATGTTGTCAACCTGCAGTCCATGGGCCAGATCAGGCTGATGGCCTCTTTTTGTATGGCCTGAGAGCTAAGAATGATTTTTTACTTTTTAAACTATTTATGTTTATACAAACATTCCATATCCATCAATTATTTTTTATGTTTGTAAAGGGGTTTTATGTGGAAGAAGGAGGAGGAGGTCGAGGATAAGGAGGAGGAAAAAGAGAAGGAGGAGGAAGAGAAGGAGAAAGAAGAGGAGAGACTGAGATCATATGTGGCCATCAAAGTATAAAATATTTATTATTATCTGGTCCATTATAGAAAACGTTTGCCAACTGCTGGTCTAGATTCATTATTAATTAGCTTTTCCATTTAAAGGAAGTCAGGAAAGTAGTAGAAATTACAGAACCATAGTTCTTCGAGGTCTCTTGCCACAAACTTTTAGTCTCCATGTCTGCCATTCCATTATATAGTTTTGCTATCTGCATATGGTTGTCTTTATTTCCTTTGGGGGAGGGGTGAGGTAGGGGGTCAGACCCCTGTTTTTGAGCTATAAGAAGGAGAAAAGACATAGGACTGTATTCAAGGAGACCTGATTTCTTGCTCTAGCTCCATTCACCCACATGACCCTGCTCCTGTCTCTTCACCATCTCTGGACTTTAGTTTCACTATCTGTAAAATGGAGCAGTTTGAATGGATGGTGTCAAAAGTGCCTTACATCTCCAACAGTCCAGAATAAATTAATTAAAATGCAAGAATGTTTTAAATGCTTATAGGCTAAAGCAGCTCTATAGCTGTACTGGACAAGAACTTAGAATTTTGTAGCTTTCTTTGAGCAACTCAAGAAACAGACATCGCATACATTTATCTTTACACAGTTTTAATCACAGAAAATCTCTTTTTTCCATAGGACTGAGATCACACTTTCTGTAACTCCCACCTCTGTGTCCCAGTTCTAACCCCTTGGGACAGATGCAATTAGGTAAAACATTTCCCCCTTAGAATAGGCCTGCAGATATTAGGACCTAGACAAAAGATTTCAACAGATCTTTCTTCTATAGGTGAAGCAGTCTGGATTCTTTGAACCGTTTGACAAATGGATGATATAGAGACATTCCTATCACTCTGCTCCAAATACACAATAGTATATCTCAGTCTCCTAGAAAGGTGACCCTGAAGTCAACGTTCCAAGTGAGATCCATACAGACCTGGGAGTGTAAGACAAGCATTTAAATACAGTTGAAAGCCCAGTAGACAAACTGTGTCAAATTTACGTTCTCTAACATATTCTTTTACCAAGTATGCCTGAAATATATTCCCCATTGGCCTGTCATGGCACTACAAAGCAATCTAGTCCTCCCAATAGTGTTATTCCTTAGGTTAGTTAACAAATTAAGTCAATTTTGTCACTTCTAAAACAATGGAATAGAACAAAGGAAACTGCAAAATCATTTTATCCAGTACTAGAGAGGCTGTAGTATAATTTTTTAACATAGGTTTCCAAGATCATTGACTCCATGATGTCTGTCACTTTTTCACTAGAGAGAGAAAAAATTTAAAAATTTAAATATAAAGCTATAAATAAAATACTAAAATACAGGGGGAAAAATGGAATGACCTCTGTCTACCATGTTGATTTCTGTAGTTAGTTTCCTCAGAAGAAATACGTGTTTATTTATTGGTAGACAATTATCTTGGCATCCTTAAGTAGTTATATTATTTCTGATTTTCTTGTTTTATCTACTTGTACATTATCTGTTGATATCCTGTTATGGTAGATGGGGATTTTGCCTTACTACCAGTTCCCTTTCTCCTATTTTCCCAATGGAGTTAATAAAAATTATTCAACTAATTAGCCAATATTTATATTATTATGGCTCTGTATATATTGCTCTGATATTCTATCCCTTATCTAATCCTTTTTTTTTCTTCTTTCCTGACTTAACTACAGACAGTTCTTCACACTTAATCATCATTTTACACATGGCAGTTAGAAGCAGCACTATAAAGTTTTTGGCAGTGTCCCTTTGAGTTCTTAATAGCTTGCTCTTTCTAAGCATTTTTATTTGAATGTTATAGGTTGTATGCTTGTGTTCGGATTTTGTCTAGGTTCTTGACTATGCTGCAGAAGTGAATTTCAAGAGCACGCCAGGTTAATTAGGCCAGTAATTTATTAAGGAAGGGAGGGAAGAGAAATGGGAGAAAATAACAGATCATGGGTCCCCAGTAGAGAGTAAGGGGCTGAAGACTGATAAAGAGGGCTGGTTTATAGACTACAATTTCCCATTATAGATTATAAATGCCCAGGTTTTACCTGAGTGTTGATCCATGCGGGAGCAGGGCGCAGAAGCCAAGAAGAGCTATTTGGCCTTTGTGCCTGCTTTTTGAACCATGAATTATTCCGCCCCTTAGCTAATGGCAGGGAAGGAGTCCCAGCTATTTGCTGTTTTGATTGATTACCCTACCATCAATCCCCCAGAAGGGCCCAATTATAAGGCCCCTGGAGAATATCCCAGGCTTCTCCTGGCTTCTGGAGGAAATCTCACGTGAGGTTCTTCCAGCAGCCATCTTGGGGATATCGATATCCACATGGACTTCTTGCCAGGTTCCAGATTCATCTATTGATTCCCTATCTTACTAGCCTGCTTCATGCCTAGTCATGCAATGTTTTGATATTTGAATTCTTGTTTTCTTATTAAAGGCAACTCAGAAACTACAAGCTCTTGTGGACATAATGTCACATAATTTTATTTTTGTTAGTTTGATCTCCAAAGCTACATTATCAACTCCTTGCTTTTACAGCCCCATAGAGTATTTTGCATATATTGGAAACCCCTGATATCCCTTCTCTCTCATTTCTTTCACTTTATTTCAGAAGGGATTTCAGATAGCTTAAAAAGCATAGAAAATATTGACAGTGATAATGTTAATAAAGACCATGATGCTCAAATATTTTAATTTAACAAAAATATTATGTTTTCAGAGCATTTTTACTTGAATTTATCCTCAGCCATTTCATTAAAAAATAAATAATTCCAGTTACTTCAAACCCACACAGAGGAAGAAGGTAGATGCGTTTTAAATACTTTTAAAAATTCAAATTAGATAACTAAACCCTTATTTGCATGTGGTGACTTTAATCAATTTATGCTGCAATAAAAAGGGGAATGTTAAAAATTTCAGGGTTTATATTGAATTAAAAGCTTTGATATGGTTCCTCCAGCAAAATATAAATATCAAAATATATGCCTGTGTACAGAGAAGACAATTAATTCATTTTGGAGATCAGGGGGCTGATGAGACTTTGTAAGTCACTGTGTTTTCTCACTTAAAGACATTTTCATTTTACTGCATTTTAAAATCAGCTTTATTGAAGTATAATTTACATACAATAAAATTCACCAATTTTAAGTACACACTTCAGTGCGTTTTGACAAGGATATATAATCATGTAACTATTGCCACAATAAAGGTAAAGAATATTTCTATCACTGCAAAGAGTTCCCCCAGCCCATATGCAGTTTATTTTTCCCTCCATCCCAGCCTCTGGAAACTATTCCACTTTCTTTTCTGTCACTATAGTTTTGCCCTTTTAGAAGTCCATATAAATGGAATTAGACTATATGTATGTAGTCTTTTGTGTCTTAGCACTTAGCATGGTGCTTCTGAGATTCATCTATGTCGTTTGCATATACCGGCAGTTTTTATGCCACTGTGTAATATATCACATTTGGTTAGCCTTTCTCTCCTTGAGGTTCATTTGGGTTCTTTCCAGTTTTGGAACATTATAAATAAATTTATTATGGCCACTCTTCTACAAATTTCTGTGCAAACATAGGTTTTTTTTTTTTTTCCCGTGTATTTACCAAGAAGTGCAATTGGAATCACTAGGTCTTACAGTAAGTTTATATTGAACTTTAGAAGAAATTGCATGTGGTAGATTGAATTATGTACCTCAATTTAGACATGTTCTTAATCGTAACCCACATTCTTGTGGGTGTGGATCCATAGTAAATTGGATCTCTTGAAGGTATTTTTAGTTAAGGTATGGCACAACTGAGGGAGGGTGGGCCTTAATTCAATTACTTGAGGCTTTATGAGAGAAGAAATTCACACAATGAGAGAAAGCCAGGGGAGAGGAGCCAGAAGCCGGAAGTTGATGGAACCCGGAAGAGAGAGGAAAGAACATCGCCCAGTGACTCCAGGAAGGAATACAAGCCAGGAAGCCCCAAGTATCTCCAGCAGCCAGCAGCGGAAAGGGACAGACCTTGAAAGCACTGCCTCGCTGATGCCTTGATTGTGGACTTCTATGCGCCTCTGACCTGTGAGCCAATAAATTTCCATTTTAAAGCCAACATCTTATGTGGTTTTTGCTACAGCTGGTTGGCAAACTAAGAAACTACAAAATCATTTGCCAAAGTGATTCCTGTCAGCAATATATGGGAGTTCTATTTGCTCTGCACACTTATCAACACTTGAAATTTGTCAGTCTTTTGAATTTTAGCAATTCTTGTGAGGGTATAGAGGAATCTCATCGTGATTTTCATTTGAGTCCCTTAATGGCTAATGGTATTGTACATTTTATATGCATATTGCTTATTTGAATATATTCTTTGGTGAAGTGTCTGTTTAAATACTTTTCCAATTTTTACTTAAAATGAATTATACACCTAAGTATACCAACTGAAATGATTAAACTTTTAGAAAATAATATAGGAGAAAATATTTGTGAGCTGTGTTAGGTCAGGATTTCTTAGATAGGACACAGGAAGTACAATTCATAAAAATAAAAAGACAAATAAGACTTTACCACAATTAAAAACTTTTGTGTTTACAAATATGCTCTTAAGTAAATGAAAAAGTAAGTCACAGACTGGAAGAAGACGGGATATCCAAAATCGCACAGATAGTAGAATAGATAGACAAGAGATGGAAAAAAATCAGCAGGAACTCAGGGAATTGAATGACAACACAAAACGCACAAGCACACGCACTATGTCACAGCCACGACAACTAACAAAATGATGGTGATGGAGAACCCCCATCCCAAAAAGCAAAGAGTATCTATAACTGCAAGCAAAGCAGTTCCTTCCATCTGTCCCATAAAATCTAAGCCCCCTCTCAGTCTGAAGCAAAGCAGGCATCACCATGTCCAAATCCTCAAGATGGAAGAATGAATAAACATAAGGGAGGAATGCAACCATGGACCAAAGTAGACATTATTATTATTGTAGTAACAGAAGAAATCGTAAGATTGACATAAAGATAGTGGTTACCAGAGGTTCTGAGGGGAGGGGAAGGGAAGAATAGGTGGAACATAAGGCATTTTTAAGGCATTGGAATTGTTCTGCCTGACATTGCAATGACAGATACAAGCCATTTTACATTTTGTTCAAAACCTATAAAATTGTGTGGTGCAAAGTGTTAACCATAATGTAAACTATAGACCTTGGTTAGGAGCAATGCTTCTACGTGTTCATCAATTGTAACAAATGTACCACACTATTGTAAGATGTTATTAATAGGGGAAAATGTGGGGGGAGGGTACATGGGAATTCCCTATACTTTTGATGTAACTTTTCTGTAATCTAAAACTTGTTTAAAAATAAAGTTTATTATATGAAAAAAATACTCTTTAAAAGCACACCCTTGGGGAATGGGTATAGCTCAGTGGTTCTAGGGCCTGCTTCCCATGTACAAGGTCCCAGGTTCAATCCCCAGGGATTTTTTAGTGCCTGAAAAAAAAAAAAAAAAAAAGCACACCCTCAAGAATTAATATCTCATCACCCAGTGAAATTCTTCTCTAATGCTAAAGGTATTATAATAATTAACCCCAGTGTCCATAGAGGAAGGCAACCCATCTCTAATTCTTACTGTGCCATTGGATATGCCAAATTAAACTTTGCTCCAAAACTCAAATCCTCCACATTTTTGTCATTATATTTATCTAATGGAAAGAATAAGGCAATTCAATTTGTCCTTAGGAAAATATGTATCTATAAATGTGATATTTCATTTTTATATCTCATATAATAATTCCCCTCTCTCTGAAGTGACACACTCCCCATATCTTTTGAAATGAAGTTATTGGAAGTGAAGGTTTGCCAATAATACAAAAATTAAGCAATTGTCATTTAATCTCAGCAGACCATTTATCTACAGATATGATGTGTGAAAATTAAATGCTGATTTTCCTCCCCTCTCCATAAGCCTTACTCACTTGTAAATGATGAAGTGTAGCTCATCATCAGGTGCCTTTTTAAAGGCTTTTGCTCTTGGAAACTGCCTATTACTTCTTGGATTCTTCTGATAACGTGCCCTTAAATGGGGTTTGGGAAATTTGAAACTCATCACATATCCCACTACTCTAGAATTGCATAAAATTACAGTGCAAGGAAATATTTTTTTTTAATGTGAGTAGAATATTTAAGGATGCTGACTAAAAACACTTTGATGAATTTTAAAATAAGTTATTGATTTAGAAATTAAACCACTTTAGTTAGTGACGAAAATTTTTAAATCTATAATTAAAAGTGCACTCACATATTTTTAACAAGTTGTATATCTTATCAATGAGTTATAAGAGTTCTTTTTATATTATGGATGGATGAAAATTCTTTGTCACATATATATTTTATAACTATTTTCTCCCAGTCTGTAACACACCTTTTCATTTTCTTAAGAGCATATTTGTAAAAACTAAAGTCTTTAATTGTGATAGTCTTTACAATTGTTCCTTACAAAAAAATTCTCATTTTTCATTTTGATATTCTGATTTACGAATCAGAGCTTTTAGCACAGACCAGAAGTTCCTTAAATTGAAAGCAACAGAGCAGTGTGCTTCATGCCAGGAAGGAGGAAGTATCAGGGACTAAAAATGATGGCACTTCCTGTAGGGGTCAGTCAGAGTCACCGGGTATAGAGAACAATTAACAACTTGACTTCAGTACTGTGCTATGATCCCAGGCCACCACGATCATTATATGAGTTATTTATTGAGAAATTCTGCTGTGTCAAACAATATGACAAGTACTAAATATACACAGTACATAAACTAAGAAACTAATATAGATTGAGTTCCTATTATGTATAGGGTATATGATACACATTATTCAATCTTTGAGGTAAATCTTATTATCCCAGTAGATGAGGATGCCAAGTGTTTTCAAGAATAAATAAATTGTTGGAAATTGCACAGGTGGATAACAGTAGAACCAGGATTTAATTGCAGAATAATTACCTATAAAGCTAGACCCTTTTACTCTTTACTGTGTGGTTTCTAAAAGGTCTTAGAGTCTAGTTAGAAAAACAACATATGCAGAAAGATTAGTGAAGTACGGATGGTTGTGTCTATTGCCATTCCTCTTAGGGAGTGCAATACTTGACACTAAAGCATGAAAAGTGGGAAAATAAGCAGAGTTTGTTTTGCTCTTAGGAAGTAGGGGTGGAGTCAGATAAATATGGAGGTTGGGGAAGGAAAATAAAAAGTGTGGAATGCAGTAAGATGGAGTAAAACTTCAGTCTGTATTTACTTTCTCCCTACTCTTCCTCTAATATACAAATCTTAGATCTCTTAGTTCTCAAATCTTTGGCCTCCAGGCAGCATTCTGAAAAATAAGGTCTCACAAAAGGTGGTAAGTCTTAAGTGCCATATGTAGCCCTAGAGATGGAGAAATTAGGCCCTCTGACTTGTAGAGATCATGGGGGAGAGGCAGTATAAGGATTTGCAAGTGCTTTGACTTTGGTGGTTTAAGCCAAGTTTATGTAGCTCTTTAAGGAGTGGAATGATGGGGGTGGGGTGTGGGGAAGGGCAGCTCCTGCTGTTATTTGGGTTATAAGACAATGGATGGCTCCCACACTCTGAAACTCAAGGTGAGTGCATCTGAGAAATTCAAACCACTTGTGCTTTGGGCTGTGAGAGGTAAATGCTACCACTATCTGCTGGGTTGGGAGGAGGAGACTTCTTAGAAGACATGGTCCTTAATCGGGGACTTGAAAAGGTAGAAAGATTTCATATAAACAGGGCAGAGTGAGCACACCTCTAGAAAGCTCTGGAAATACAGTATTTCCAGTTATGCATTAGTCAAGAATCTTTTGGTTACAAGTGACAGGAAACTAGGTAAGATTTGATTAAACTGAAAAAGATTTGTTTTTGGCTTGTTAAAGGCACAACTGGAAACAATGTCATCAGAAGATATTCTTTCTCTGTCTTTTAGACTTACTTTCTTAATGCTGACTTAATCCTCAGGCAAACTCTTCATACATAGAGGAGAAATGGTCACCAGGTTATGGTGGTAAATAAGCCACATTTGTAGGTTGGGACATATAGTTTAGGGTTTTGGAGTGGATACCCCTTCATAATCCAAATCAAGAGAGGACTATATAATCTGAAGACATGTTTTAGTGTCATTTTTTATTTTATCTTTCTCTGCTGATGTTGCTGCTTTGAGTCTTTCCTTTTACATATGTTTCCCATTTTCTTTCCATGTCTAAGAGTTTCTCAAAGAATTCTAAGGTATTGAACTATTGCTGTACCATTTAGGAGCTATGTGCTTATTCACTATGATTGACTATGAATGCCAACCATTTGGAGATTTCCTTAGAAGAGTCAAAGTTTCATTCTCTAGTCTTTGCCAATTAGCCTCTTTAGTCAGGGGAAATGGACCTGTAATTGAACACTTTGGACTGTGCATATATAACCTTAATCTATTACAGATTCATTCCATTGAATATAACAAATATTCCCATATACCAAAATGATATATATTGCTAGATAACAACAATTTGGTTGGTAGCAGGCTTTACTACAGTCACTGAGGACATGAAGGACTTTCTTAGCAATGGAATAAGTGTGAGCAAAGGCATTAATGAGTATTCATGGCAAAGGTACAGCATGGGCAAGGCACAGCACTGTGAAAGTCCTGTGCACTCAGGGGAACGGGGAGATCTCAGAACAAATAGGAGCAGGGCTCTACCTAGCCAAAGAGGTGGTAGGTGACTGGGCAGGCTCATAACTAAGAGCTCTTTTAAGGTGGCACTGTGTTTGTTTGCTTGTTTATCTATCTATTTATATGTTTATAAATATTTATAAAGGAGTGGTCTGTCACCAAATAGAGTAATGGTCAAATAGGTGGCTCCTGGGGAACTGCTTGGTATTTATCTTATTTATTTTATTATCCCGAGGAGTTCACATCTAAGCCATAATTCCCTCTCAGAAGAATAAAGGTCCTTCACTCAACTGGTCATACTCTCATTGGGAGACCATCTGTTGTAATTCAGACTTGGCTTTTATAACTCAAACTCTAGACCTCAAGTAGCCTACTAAAATACTCCTCCCAATCAAGACAATATTTTCCCTGGAAGGGGATCTAATGAGTACAAATTTCTCCTTCACATTATATTTGAGCAGTAGTTTTTAGATTGGTGTCCTGGGCAGCTGGCCAGTTGACCCCTTTGGGCAGGAATATAGAGGACATGGGAAGGAAGGGCAGGAGATGAGGCTTCAGTGGTAGTGGGCAAAAGATGACAATCAGCATTTATGCCAAGTTACAATTTTTTCCCTAAACCTGCATGCATGAGGGGTCCTTTATTTAGGAAAATACATCTGGAGAGCTAGCTGCTGGACTAATTAGATGGACTAGAAGGCAGAATTGGTTGAAGTTGGGAGTCCAGAGGAAAGACTGTTGTGAGAGTGAAAAGACCAGGGGAACCTTATTTAGGAAAGTGACAGTACCTAAGCGAGGAGCACCAAAATTCAGGAGATGCTCGTGATACCACCAACAGAGTTCACTGACTGATCCTTAGTGAGCGTGTGGGTGGGTGAATGGAGTAAAAGTTGAGTTTCAGGGAAAATCCAAGAATTCTTATGGAAACTGGAAAGCTGGTAATGCCATAAATTATGACTGAAGATTGAGAAAACAATGTTAACTTTGCATAGATGGGGATGAAAGTGGTGGGGAGAAAGAGCTGCTGTGAAAATAATAATATTAGGTTCTGTTAGGGTACCTAAGTGATTTATCCAGTAGACAGTGATAAATGGTGGTAAATTGGTTCTGGGTTCAGCCTCAGGTGGTGAAGTTGGTATTTTGTAATTGTCACTTGTGCAAATTTCATTCTAGAAACTTCCAATAAAGTTCCACAAAAAGGAAAGATGCTTAAAGATGCCTTTTTCACATTTTTAAAGTGGTAATGTGTATACAGTGAGGAAAGGCATTACTAGAGTATAAAGGTTACATCATTATTTTAACTAGACTCTATGTACATTTATTTAACGTGAGCTAAATAAAAATGTATAACAGGAGCTACAAAAAAGAAGCTGGTGGTGATCAAGTACCAGCTGACTCAGCTGAAGATGATTGTTGCCTGATCCTGTGTACTGCTAAAGTTCTAGAACTTTGATCTGATGAGTTGAGTGAGTGCCAATGGAATTAGTTATTGCTGCTGTTGCTCTATGACAGTTTTAACATGTGTCCTATTAAGTTGCCTCAAGCATTCCTAATGATAGGAAGTTTACTGTTTTACAAAACTTTCCATTCTATTGTAAGACTTTTGAAATTATTACTTCTTCTGTGTACTGAGACAAAATTCTTCTCTCTATATCAATGATCCATTGATCTTTTTTCAGATTCCCAGAGCAATATTAATTTACTACATCCTTTTGATAGGCGACTCTATGTCTAATAAATGATTATTATATTCTCTGCATATCATTGTTCTCCTTAAAATTAGTTGATTTTATTCAGAATCTTTTAGTGTGTTTTGTCCATGGACCAGTTTTCCAATACCTTCCTTATTTTCTTTGTGCTAAGCAAATTGTTCTAGTTTGTCTGCCCCAAGTTTGTTGGAGATGGCCAGAACGTGGTCTCTTGATCATCTATTCTTGGGGGACATTGTGGTATGTCGTGAAGAGCATGTAGTATGGCATCAGGCAAACCTGCATTTGAATCCTAGCTGCAAAATGGGGACAACATTATTCATCTCATAACATTGCTGTGAGGATAAAACGAGTTATGTAAACTGCCCAGCACCAGGCCTACCACAGAGAAGTCATGTTAATTAATGGTAACTAAGAGTGATGAGGCTGAAGATGTCAAAATATAAGATTATTATCAATTTTCTTGCTATTTTTCTGGTTGGACTATAATCTCATGAGAAGCCAGAGGTCAATGAATTGCTCTGAAGCTGTAGCTCCTCTATCTTAGACTTATGAATCAGTTTTTATTTTTTACTTTAAATTCCAAAACTTTCTATTTACCAATGGTAAATTTCTTCTTGCTTCTTTTTAAGTGTTGCTATTCACTGTCCCTATTAACTGGATGTCATTTGTGTGATTGTGAGTGTTGATATTTGCTCTCCCTCTCAGCTGTATGCCACCTATATATTGTTAAACAGGCCATCTGCACCTTCAACTATGAGAATGACAAGTTGTTGAAAAAAGTCCTATAATTCAGCACTGGACCTCTAATTAAGTTAACATTGGACCTTGAGTGTCAGGTGAAAGAACTACCTATTTTTAAGTACTCTGTAACATTTGAGAATGATACAGCCCAAAAAAAATGCCCAATGTAGCCACTCTTTTCACTCTTTTTGCCTTAGTGAGGTTTGTTTTATTAGCACTATTCTTCATCTTTAGAGCCACCTCAGGTATTCCTAATTCCCACAGTCTCTTCACTCTGAACTTAGGATTCTTATTAAAATAATATACTGATTCCACAATTATTTTGTATTTTTGGAAACAGTAAGATCATTACATAATAAATCTATAAAAAGCCAAAATATTGTGATATCCCAAAACACTTCTCCTTTGGAGAGAGTGACCTGAGTCCCAAAGGCATGTATCACAAATGTTGTGCAGATTTCCTGAGATAATATAAGAAAAGTGCCAAGTGCAATGGAAGACGTACAGCAGGTGTTATATTTAAATGAAGTCTTAGGAAATGATGCTAGGCAAGGATCTATATCATCATACCTCTGTTTCCATTGTGACAAGACCAGAGAACCTAAGTAATTCACCATAGAAAGACCACTGCACAATGCCCCTTGGTCACTCCTCCATTAGATTTAATGATGCTTGATTTATTTATTTATTTTCCTTCTGGAATATTTTTCTTCCTTTAAGGACAATAATTTTAGAGATTTTGTTCTATCATAGATTTTGGGCTCACAGTTTCTGGATGAAACTGTTTCCAAGGCTAGAGGGAAACTAAGTAAGTTTGAACACAGGTGCTTTCTGAGACCTTTTGCTTACGGCATCACTGCCAATGGCACATTTTAATGATGCAAAATGCATGAAAAGATGGCTAGGTGGAACATTGTTCCTGCAGATTTAGTGAAGCCTGGTAATTCCTTGCTTTCCACCAGTATTTGTAGCCATTTCACTTAAGACAGCTTAAAAAATCAAATATTTTTTTAGGTAAAAACAAATAGGTGCCTGGAGGATCAAGAACTAATCTCCTCTCTCAATGGGCTATCATTATGTCATTTTCTAGTTGCTCTAATCTTGGAGTTTTGAGATATTGTTAATGCTGGAGGCAGAACTGATAGATTAAAGGTAGTTTGAAACCTTCAGAAAAGTCACTATGACTCTTTCTAGATTAGCCACAAAATCTTTAGGTGCTATTTTTGGAAGAGACTTATAAATGATTTGTTCTCATAGTCTTTAAACTTCCTTTCATTAGCTAACTTTTAAAACATTAATCTGATGTAGATTTCCCAATATATAAAATTAATGAGAGCCAACTACTCTGGTTGAAGTTCTAACTTTTCATCATACATGCTAAAAATAAGAAATTGAGGTGGTTCTTAAGTTCTCTGAGTACCATATTTTACTTCTTAGAATAGGAAAAATTATACCTTCATAATGATACCTTATAGCATTGTTATAATTATAAATGGTAATCATGTGAAAGTATTTTTATAAATTATAAAATATAGTATTCATCAAAGATAATCTTAGTACAAGAAAAGATAAACTTTCAAGGAAGTATATGACAAGAAGTGCGGTTTAGACAACAGGTATTCCACAAATAGAAGGAAAAATTCTAGCTCCGTAGTTTATGCTATTACCATGTTTCTGTCCATTCAAAATTCCCCAATGGATTAGGGTATACTATATTTAAGGTATTTGAGATAGCACTGATTTTGGTCATAGATCATCAGAGATGATGGATAAGATTGTCCTTGAAAATTTGAGGGTTCTCACCTGGAGAGTTTCCTTGACAAGAATTTTGTGGCTTTCTTAGTATTCAGAAGGAAAGAGTTTTATAAGTTGGTGATGTTTGCCATGTGTTGGTGATGGGAATAATGGCATTTGTGCCCTGTATTTTCCATCCATGTCATAGAAAACCCAACTTCCTTTGATTTCCTCTCTTCTTTTCTGTTTGCCATGTCCTCTACCCTGGGTCCTTTGTGTTGGAACTCACACCATTTCTTTAAACACATGGGACCATCCGTTACCAAAAGTATTAGTTCAGGGTAGAGTTACATGTTCCAACTTTTCATACACAATATGTTTTTATCTTCTGGGCCTCAGTGCTTTAAATTCTGACCAGTCTTCTAACTCTTAAGGGTCCTTTACTCTATGGTACACTGTTTTCTTTATACTGCAACACTCTCACAAAATGACCTCAGATGAGGAAGTTCCATGGGATTCCATTACAATTAGGAATTGGAAAATTTATTAATATTGCACTTTACATGCCACTTGCCTTCTCTGGCACAGTTTGTATATGCATCCAAGTGTTCATTTTAGGAGACAGAGAGAGCATACTGGGTTGTGCCCATTAGGGCCTAATATTTCCCCTGGTGAATGTTGATCTGCTGATTTCAAATATGATCTGACTACTTGGCAAATGATTGTTTGTGCCTGGAAGACAGTGGACAAGAGGTGAATCAATCACTTCAACAGGCTCCTCATGGGCTTGATGAGGAAACCAACATGCACTAGTCACAGCATTGCTGACTCCCGTTACCAGGCTTCCCTTTCCCTCTGAAAATAAAAGGGAGTATTATGTATCTGTAAACCTTCCACTAACTGTCTCAGTAACCTTAATCATGCAACTCTATCTATAAATTCTGTGCTTTAACTGCAGTGGCTCCTGGAGATATTGGCCTTAAGTCTGTCTTTGAAAACAGCTGTTTTCCTTTATGAAGCAAGCACAAAGAGGATAGGAGTAAATATTAAAATCATTTTCTGCTTTATAATTCATGGACTAATGAAAGTATTAAACCATTCTAAAGATATATAAGATAAAACTATTCTATCTTAAATAAAAAATTTCTAAATCTTCAAACGTTCATCATTAATGTATGAAGAGAAAAGAGGTTCAAGTTTATAACCCATTATTGAGTACTTTAATATCTCAACATTTATTATGCTTCTGCTTTATTACTATTGTGTGCTCTAAAAATATTGTGGGAATTACTATATTATATTTCTGAAAAAGAAAATAAGAATACCAGGCTAATAATATTCCTAAGGAAGTAAATAAGAATCAGAACATCAGGCTAATAATATTTATAAGGAGTCCTGTTTTTTCTTAATTTATTTACATGTTGGATTACCAATATTATTTCATGGCCATTGTTGCCTGTGTAGTCATAATACTGTGTCCTCAGCTTGAATGGCATGGTTTACTATGACCTAATATTAAATTTGAATTTTTTTTTTTTAGTGGTTGGGACAACCTCTGCCTTTTATTTTATTTTTTAAAATATATTTTTTATTTATTTTTAAAAGATACTTAGATTACATAAAATGTTACATAAAAAAATATAAGGGATTCCCATATGCCCCACTCCCCACACCTCCCACTTTTCCCAACATTAACAACTTTTTTCATTAGTGTGGTACATTCATTGCAACTGATGAACGCATTTTGGAACATTGCCACTAAGTATGGACTATAGTTTACATTGTAGTTTACACTCTCTCCCATTCAATTCTGTAGGCTATGGGAGGATATATAATGGCCTGTATCTGTCACTGCAATGTCATCCAGGTCAATTCCAAGTCCCGAAAATGCCCCCATATTGCACCTCTTTTTCCCTCTCCCTGACTTCAGCACCTCCAGTGGCCACTGTCTCCACATCAATGATATAATTTCTTCCATTGCTAGAATCACAATAAGCCTATAGTAGAATACCAGTAAGTCTACTCTAGTGCATATTTTATTCCCCAATCCTGAGGATTCTTGGATGGTGATGCCCACTCCACCTCTAATTGAGAGGGAACTTCGATCCCATATGGCTGATGGATGGGGCTCTCTTACTTGCAGTTGTCGACTCTCTCGGTTCCTTGATGTGGTGTTTGTCCATCCTCACCTTGTTAGTTGTCCTGGGTGAGTCCAACGAACTGGAGAGTAGGTTTTGCAACTCCACTGAGGCTCAGGGCCCAGCCGGTATATGGACAGCCCAGAGATTCAAGTCTCTTGGATGTACACCTACCAACACCAGCACCAACTATAGGTTCAAATAAAAGGGACGGAAGAGGCATGTGTAGAGAAGTCACATCTGAGTCCAACTCTGTCACGCTTGGGAGCACAATTTCCAAAGTAGGGCCCACTGGTAAGGCACCAAACTCTGGAGCTATCTGCCATGACTGTAGGATCTGGGTGTCTCCAGAGCCCTCAGGAATCCCACTGTTTGGGGTAGTTTCTATTTTGGCCATTTATGAGATCCTGCTGAGACATGCATAAGCATTACTTCTCTGATGACCTCCCAACTCACTTTGAAGTCTCTTAGCCATATGAACTTATTTGTCTTTACTTTTTCCCCCTTTCATTCAAGGTCTTTTTCCAGTTGTATCACCAGCTGGTTCTTGGTAGTAATCCCTTGGTGCCAGGAAGGCTCATCACCAGGAGTTATGTCCCTCGCTGGGGGGAAGGTAATGCATCTATATGCTGAGTTTGGCTTAGAGAGAGGCCACGATTAAATTTGGACTTAAACTAAATTGTTAGACTGTGGGTCCAAGGAATATAATTCCTGAAAAGTTGCAGTAGTAACATAGACTCCCTTCAATGGTGTGATTTGATGGAGTTTTGAAGAAAGAGT
Organism: Cabassous unicinctus; assembly: GCA_029593785.1. Lineage (NCBI taxonomy): Eukaryota > Metazoa > Chordata > Mammalia > Cingulata > Chlamyphoridae > Cabassous > Cabassous unicinctus. Next base: position 22,512 of record JAQZBX010012831.1, read on the forward strand.
CAGCATAGGCTATAATAAGAGATTAAGATTCTAAAAGAGTGGGTGAAATAATGTCAGTATCAGATCCCTATTTTGCATAATTTCACATCTTCTATCCCCATGTCTTATACTAGCAACTGCTGCAGTGATGTTTCTCATAATCTTGGGCTTCCTTCATGCAGGTGAGAACTGACAGAGCTTTATCTCTTGGATCACTCAACAACTGGATCACTTTTGATCAATGAGGGGTGTGTTAGTCAGGGTTCTCTAGGGACACAGAATCAACAGGAGATATCTGTAAATAGTATGAGATTTTATAAAATTCTCTCATGTGACCGTGGCACAAGTCCAGATTATGCAGGCAGGATGCAAACCAGGGTCTCCTATGAACATCCGGTGAAGGTCTTTTATGAGTTCCTTGGAGACTTTGGCTGTCCAAAGATAAGTTGGGAAATTCTCTCTGAATGCTGAAATCACTTCCCCTTTTAAGGCAGTCAACTCATTGGATAAAATATCACTTATTACTGATGGCAATCTCCCTGGTCGATTGTAGATGTAATCAGCCATCTACGCAGTAAACTCATTGTTGACTAAAGTCTATAAATGTCCTTGTATTACAGTTAGCTCAGTGCTTGTTTGAGCAAACAACTGGGCACAATTACCTGGCTGATTTGACACATAAGCCTAGCCATCACAGTCCATCCCCTTGCCAACTTGGCAACCACACACATTACCTTAAACCATATTTAGATTCTAAGTAAAAACAATAACAGACATGCATATATGTATTTCTGCCTAGGAATATTCAACTGTGTACAACCAGAAATGCATTGATTCCCTACAGAAGAGGGTGCAAGTCCTTGGGTAATATTCACTCTTAAACTTGACATCCTTAGATATTATGACATGTGACTAATACAACTTGTCATATGACAAGGGAAAGGGTTAGGAAAGAAAACAAAGATATTCATTTCATGTACATATACAGTCATACTCACAATGAAACAAGGAAGAAAGATTCATGACTATTACAGTCCTTGTTTCTGTAACTGTTCACAGAAACAAATATGGTTGAAGTTCATATTTATCACTACCTTCTTCCAATACCCATTCCAAGTTCCCATTACCCTCAGCAAGCACTTCAGCTGGCCATGGTTCTTTGCCTGGTGGGGTGACCCAAACTTTCATTCCTGAAGATTCTGGGCCATTGTTAGTCCTGCTTGGATTGGGTTGTTGCAATTTTCAATTAACTTTAATCACAGGGCATGGCAGTACTAGGAGACACCCTAGAAGATCTCCTGTATTTCAGGCACACTCTTCTTTACCCCCATTGTGTAGATGCAGTCCTATTTCCCCTTGATAGTCAGGATCAATCATCTCAGCCAGTACAATAATTCCCTTCTTTGCCTGTTGATTCAAAAATAAGAGGAGCCCAAAGTGGCCAGGTGGTAGTCTTAACTTCCAGTTCAGTGGAACCATTGTTGTGTTCCCTGGTGGCAGCACTCCTCCATTTGCAACTAAGACCTGTAGACCAGCAGAGCTTAAGGTTGCAGGGACAGGAAGCAAAAATTTTCCTAGTGTATTACCAGGGCTAATAGTGAGCGGTACCACACCTATTTCTGCTCCTTGATTCCTGGTCCCATGAATCCTGGCTATGGGAGAAATAGCACCATAGAGGGAACATTGATTCAGAGCATACACAGCCTCCTGGAGAATGTTGCACCAACCCTGCAAGATATTGCCTCCTAGTTGGTGCCGTAATTGAGTCTTCAAAAGGCCATTCCATTGTTCTGTCAATCCAGCTGCTTCAGGATGATGAGGAACATGGTAAGACCAGTGAATTCCATTGGCATATGCCCCTTCCCATACATCATTTGCTGTGAAATGGGTTCCTTGATCAGAAACAATGCTGTGTGGAATGCCATGGCAGTGCATAAGACGTTTGGTAAGTCCACGGATGGTAGTTTTGGAAGAAACATTGTGTGCGGGGAGTGCAAACCCATATCCAGAGTATGTGTCTATTCCATTTAAAACAAATTCATGGAAGTGGTCCAATGTAATCAACCTGCCACCAGGTGGCAGGCTGATTACCATACAGGGAATGGCATTATATCAGGGGTGGGGGGTTGGGGGTGGGGGGCTAAGTGTGGGTCTCTGCTGCTGGCAGATTGGGCACTCAGCAGTGGCTGTAGCCAAGTCAGCCTTGGTGAGGGGAAGTCCATGTTGCTAAGCCCATGCATAACCTCCATACCTACCTCCATGGCCACTTTGTTCATGAGCCCATTGGGCAATGACATGAGTGGCTGGGGAAAGAAGCTCAGCATTAGCCACAGAGCAGATCATCTTATCCACTGGATTATTAAAATCTTCCTCTGCTGACTTCACCTTCTGGTGAGCATTCACGTTGGACACAAATATTTTCATGTTTTTTGTCCACTCAGAAAGGTCTATCCACATAGCTCTTCCTCAGACCTCTTTGTCACCAGTTTTCAAGTCATGTTCCTTCCAAGTCCCTGACCTTCCAGCCAAACCATTGGCAACCGTCCATAAATCAGCATACAAATGCATCTCTGGCCAATTCTTCTTCCAAGCCAAATGAACAACCAGGAGTACTGCTCGAAGTTCTGCCCACTGGGAGGATTTGCCCTCACTACTGCCCTTCAGGGATATCCCAGAAAAGGGCTGCAGTGCTGCAGCTATCCACTTTTGGGTGTTACCTGCCTGTTGTGCAGAGCCATCTGTAAACCAGGCCCGAGTTTTATCTTCCTTAGTCAACTGATTGTAAGGGACTCCCCAGGAGGCCAAAGCTGTGGGCTGGGAAAGAGAAGATAGCATGGTAGAGGTGGTGACCTTGGGCATTTGGGCTACTTCCTCATGTAACTTACTGAATATGTCTATTCCAATTATGCATTCTGGAACTGGGGAAATAATCACAGAAGGGGTCCAGGGACCCACTGGGCCCACTGTGAGACGGACCTGAGCTAAAACTCCATCAATCACCTGACTTCCATAAGCCCCAATTCTGACGCATGGACCACAGTGACGTTTTGGGTCTTCTGGAATTATTGTCACTTCTGAGCCAGTGTCTAATAATCCCTGAAATGTCTGACCATTTCCATTTCCCCAACACACATTTGCTCTGGTAGAAGGCTGTAGGTCTCCTTGTAGAAAGCTGGGAGAAAGATTAACAGTATAAATTTTTGGCAGTTTAACAGAATCCTTCCCCAAGGAGACCTGGCCTTCTCCTCATTCAAGGGGCTCTGGGTCTGTAAACTGTCTCAAATCCAGGAATTGATTAAGGGTCCATGATTCTATGTGTCTGTAATTTGAGTTAGGGTTTTGTTCACTCAACCTAGAACCCTTTTTCTTATATAAATCAAGTAGGAATTTAGTAGACTACCCATCTATTTCACTTCTAGGTACCCCATGATCTATTAGCCAATGCCATAACTCTATACGACTCAGACTCTTTTGATTGCTGTTTTGAATCTGCCTTTCATTGCGGTAGCCACGCCCACCTCGTCTTTGACGATAACTGGTGATACTTGACTTTTACCAGTCTGAGACCTGATCATCCCCATAATGTTTAAGAATTCTAATTCCATTACTGCCCTCCCTACAGTAATATCTGGACTACAGAGAAGAGCAACCACAGAGTTTTTCAGGGAATATGGAATTAGTCTTACAAATTTATTCCTCACAGTCCTGGTTAAAGGTGTGTCCTCTGGACATTCCTGGGGTGGGTGGGAAGATCTTAAATGGTAAATCCATTCTAGCATTCCGGTCTCTCTAAGTCTTTGAATTCTCTTTTCTACTGTATACCAGGGCAAATCGGGCATCTCAACCTCAGACATGGTAGGCTATCTTTTGGTCCATGTATCAGTCAGCCACCCGAACAAACTGTTAGAGCCCTTTCTAACAGCTACAGCATTGAATCCAGAATTTCTGGTTTGTGGGCCATATCAATAAATTCAGCCTGATTCAACTTTATATTCCTTCCACCATTATCCCATACCCTTAGTATCCATTCCCACACATATTCCCCTGATTTCAGTCTATATAAGTTGGAAAACTCATGCAGTTCTTTTAGAGTATAGCATACTTCCTCATGGGTCACACTTTGTATTTCACCTTTGGGGGCTTGTTGTGATTTTAGTCTAGTAATAGGTCTTCATGAGAAGAGGAGTGGTGAGGGTGGGTAAGGATAAGGATTAGAAATATCTTGCAAGCTACTGACCTTAGGGAATTCCTTTGCATTTTCATCTGGTAAAACGGATTAATCTCTTCAGGCTGAGTTTGGAAGGCAGATTCCTCAGGGCAGGGTGGAGGCTGGGCAGTGCATGCTGGAGTCTGGCTGGTACCTGCCTCAGGGCTGGGAGGAGGTCCAGACTCCTTGGGGAAGGCCAGAGGCTGGGCAGTGCAGACTTCAGTTTGGCTGGTACCCACCTCAGGACTGGAAGGAGAACTGGACCCCTGGGGCAGGCTGGTGATACAAGGTTGACAAGATGTGATATCCACAGGGCAGGCCATCACAGGTTTATCTGGCAAAGTCTCAGCAGAATTTGGGGTTCCAGTGTCCCCACCGTATTATCATCATCCCATATGTCTCCATCCCAATCCTCAGGGTTCTACTCCTTTCCAAACAATGCCTTCACTTTAACAGCAGACACCCTTTGAGGTTGAGATTTTAGTTTCCTTTGTAACTCTGCTACTTGTACAATGAGTGTCTGAATCTGATTTTCAGATATCTCAAGCCTGTGGCTACAGGAAAAAAGATTTTCTTTCAGAGCATACGTAGAAACTTTCACATCATTCATACGACATTTAAGTTGGAAATTTGAAGCCTTTAGCTCATCTCTTTATTTTGTAACTGTATCCAGAGTATCTAGGAGGAGCCAACCAAAATCATTGTAACTTCTGACTCTGGAAATCTCTGTTAAGGTGTTGAAAACACTCTCCTTGCTTCTTATAAGCCTGGAAGTAGGGGAATCCAGTGATGCTATTTTGCATATCTCTATTGCCCACTCACACCATGGACTGTTAGCAACCTCTTCATTATTGGAAAGGGAGTCATTAGTACCCTTGTGTCCAATTAGAGTAGAGAGCCAATTGCAAAACTCCCAGAACCACTTCAGACATCCCATGTTTAAGATTCTGTTCCTCAAGAACCACCCCTGGTACCAAGCTGTATTAGTCAGGCTTCTCTAGGGAAACAGAATCAACAAGAGATATCTGTAAATAGTATGAGATTTTATAAAATTCTCTAACATGACCATGGGGTTGCACAAGTCCAGATTCTACAAGCAGGTTGCAAACCAGGGGCTCCCATGAAAGTCTTATGAAGGTCATTTATGAGTTCCTAGGAAACATTGGCTGTTCAAAGACAAGCTGGGAAATTCTCTCTGAATGCTGAAATCACTTCCCCTTTTAAGGCAGTCAACTCATTGGATAAAACATCACTCATTGCTGATGGCAATCTCCCTGGTTGATTGTAGATGTAATCAGCCATCTATGCAGTAAACTCACTGATGACTAAAGTCCAAAAATATCCTTGTATTACAATTAGCTCAGTGCTTGCTTGAGCAAATGACTAGGCACAACTACCTGGCTGAGTTAACACATTAGCCTAACCATCACAATGGGGAGAACAATTTGGTAAATACTTTCCCTTTTCTTCCTTTAGTTGAAAAGGTCCAAAATGCACTTCATTAGACTCCTCAGATAGTTCCCAATCATTAAGCACAAGTATTCCAAAGCAGTAGCAAACTCAAGAACGTCTCTTTATATTAGCTTTCCCTCCTTCCTTTTCTCTCCCTTGTACATCCTTCCTCTAGTATCAAATTCCCAAATAAATGACCTGAATAAAAGCCTTTGATTTATATTCTCCTTACTGTTTTACCCAAGAAAATATAATATTCTTCCTACCCTTTGCCTGTGACAATGATTGCAAGACAACTGTGCTGACACTATCCATTCTTTATCCAACATTAATTAATCCTTGGCACTGAGGCAAGGCATGGCCTCAGAATCTGTCTCAAAACCAGGTCATAAGGAAATATTACGGATGGATTTGAGTCAGCATGTTTGCCATTAGTCCTTCTGTCTACTCCAACAATGATCACAGCTCATTTTTTATCTCTGACTCTCATTTTAGAATAACTTGCTTTCTGAAAACATATGAAGAACTAAGGTTTTACACATTTACAATAAAATGGTTTATACTTGTTGCAATTTGGATACTGGTCAGAAATCTAGATTGAGTTTATTTTCTCTCTCATACACCAGCCATGTCCCATTTTGGACTTAATTTTGTGCCTTAGAAAATGTTATAATTATTATTGGATTTTCATAGTCAGCTGAGAACAGTAAAAACCTTAGATTTTGATTGGAATATATATATAATAAAATTTTCTTATATAATACTCAAATATCCCATTAAGACAACAAATTTATTTTTTACGATGATTGTGGCTCTGAGTAATAGAAAAAAAAACACATACAAACAAATAGAAAACATTTCTTGAGAACCAAATTGGCCATAACCTATGATAAGGCTTACATTTTGAGTTCTGGGAATATGCATGTGTTGAACACCTAGAGTTTTTTGTTTGGTTGGGGTTTTTTTGTTTGTTTTTTCAATTTTTTAAAATTTCGTCTCTTCTTGTTTTCTTTTCTTTTTTTTTACTTCTTTCTTTTTATTTTTGTTTTGTTTTTCACCTAGCTAATTGATATTCTCATATCCTCAACCTGTCTTGGGCCAAAGTGGACCTCTAAGTCTCTAATTTGTCTTGCCTTCTTGACTCTAAACTATTGTCTTATGCCTTTCCTGAGCATTTAGGAAGATGTCTTTCAGACATCTAAAAGATGTCTTTCAGAAGTAGGACTTGGTAAATTTTAGTACATTATAGACAGAGGAAGGCATCTATATACATGAGTTCAGGAAGATGACCATTGGGTAATTCAGTAGAACCTGTGGACCCACTCTAAGCCAGACATTGGCAAGGACTTCATTTATTTCCTAAAGGATTGTAGGTATGGTAATGCTTTAAGTACAGGTAAACATTGTCAACCCTATGTCCCTGGAATATCTGGGTATTCTTGCATCCTTATGTTTAGTCACTGGAATAAACACCTGAGGGTTTCTTTGTGGAAGGACTAGGGGAATCATTACTTTCTGTAGTATTGCAGGATTCTTCCTCTTGGAGGTCTGGCCACCTTTTGAGTCAAAGGGTTCCAGATCGAAAACTGGATAAGGAATTATAATTCTTTACTGGGGTGACCAATCTCATACATCCCTGACTTCATCTGCTAGTAAAAGTTGAATAGTGCCCTCGTCAACTACCATTTTTTTGCCCTAGGAATGCCATGTTCAATTAACCATTTCCATAACTCTCTGTGGGTCAGGTTCCATTGGCTTCCAATCCAATTTTGTTGATCAGTATGGTAATTGTGGCATTCTGGATTCTGGTGTTTAAATGCCACTACCTGGCTTCTACTGTTTTAGGGTTTTATTATTCCCATTGGTATCAGAGATACAAATTCTATAACAGCCTCTATTATTGTCAGTCTTGGTCTATAGAGGAGAGCCTCCCTGTACATTTCAATGATGCTAGTCCCCTCTTGCCATCACATTTCTTATGTTCTTGGTAAATATTGAGTACTCTGAGTTTTACTATAGAAATTAATTATCAGCATACTTGCTTTTCTGAATGTTTTAATCCCTGCCTCCTCTTACTGCCACTGAAATTACAATATTTCAACTTTACTCAGCCTGAGATGTCACTTTTTTCTATCATTCTAGAAACCATCCTATCAGCAAGGTTGCACCATCTCCTGGAGGCCTTGCCAGAGTGTGAAATTCTGAATCTAGGGACAGCATTCCAAAGTCAATAAACTCTTCCTGATCTAGATTTATGCTCCAGCCTCCTTGATCAACCCTCCTAAAGAATCAGACCCAGTGTACTTCTCTGCAGCTCAATTATCAGGTTCCACATATCCCCAGCTGGGTAATGCTGTGACTTAAGTTCATGCTGCCTATTTTTATCTACAGGATCCTCCAGAGCAATCTGGTTACCCAGACACCGTTGGTGTCCCAGGAGTGCTTGTGAGTAAGGGGATGCTGGCCTGGAGTACCAGAGCCTTGGAGCATTTGTCAGGATAAGTTCAGGCTGATCCTGAATCTCATTTTGACCCTTGACCCTGGCCATGATGCTTGCCATGTTGTAGGTCTAGTAGCCAATGTGGGGGGCGGGGGAGGTGGAAGCGGGTCCTGAGTGAGACTTAGGTTTTCTTGTAGGAGAAAGAACTCTGTGTTGTATTCCAGAATAGAGGAATGCTATATTTAAAAAGGGATGGGTGGGCCATTTCTGCAGGCTTAATGTATTCAGAGAAGTCTAGGGAATTAAAATTTGGGGGGTAATCTATCAATATGTCCCCATACTATGTATCAGAGTCTCAGGTTTTCCTAACTAAGGTCATGAATATGGAATACTTAACCTGCCTTGGTTAGGTTTTTAAATGTCATTGAAGTTCAGCCACTCCATTAGACCCCAGTGTTGGTCCGCTTCTTTCTTTGCTCACCCATTACAGGACATGAGAGCTTCTTTGAGTGCAACCATAAAGGCCCTCTGGCTTTCCATTCCATATTACTCTATTTATCTGTTCACTGTTTTTCTGTAGACCATCAACAGTGTTAGCAATAGTTATCCAAACTCATCATTCTATGTTTCCATACATCTCAAGTGTCTGACACATAGAACCACTGGTACAATTCCTTCCTTCAGTAAAAGAATGTCAGTTCAGCACATCAATTCACTACTCATAAAAGTTTTACAATTATACCTCTACTTTGTCCCAGGAGCTCTCTTTGCTCCACCTTCCACCAGTGATGGTGACTTCATTGCTAGTGTGGTGATTAATCTACCATAAAAACCCATTTTATTGTCTGTTATTTTTTCTAGAGATAAATCAAATTAGTAATTATTGAAGGTAACAACTATTGAAGGTTGTGTTTTTCAGAAGCAGATGAAATAGAGTTCAGGTGTTTAAGGGTGCAAGATATTTATTAGGGTTCAACACCTGTGGAAGGAAAGGGTAGAAAGCAGGATTAGGAGGAGGGTGTAAACTGAGGTTCAGTTCCTTTTTCTCAGCCAACATGGAAGGAAGCTTTGGAGTGAATAGTGCTCATCAGAGTTGTCCCATGTTAGGTCAAATGCCTTGGCCTTTATTCACCTGCCTTGCTCAGTCATATGATGTGGGCCGCCCTGAAGTGGGTGTGTCTTCATGTATAGTGACTCCCCATAGTTGAGGTAGAGCCTTTCTGAAGGAGCTGAAAGGTTGTAGGCTATTTGCTGACTACATTCCCTGCAGCTATGCAGTACCTTTTTTTTGATGGAGACACAAGGTGGGGGTATATCTCCCTATCTCCTACAACATTTTTTGTCTCTTCCCCAAAATCATGAGTTCCTTAAGTGTGGGGACTGCCTCATTCTCCTTTATGCGCAAAGGCTGGAATGATGGTTTCAAATAATGCTGAATGGAATCAAGCAATGAATGGGTGGATATATTGATGGTGTTGTTGTTGGTGATGATGATGATGATAACTACATTGAGGATAATTCTGTTTATTGAGCATGTAATATGTGCTCTAGTATGTAGGCTAGTTCCTGAAAAATAATGTATTCAATAAACATTTTGAGTAAATTAAAGAATGAACAAATATATCAGATCCTGTGACAAAAATTGCACAAATATGATTGTATTTAATTCTTCAAAAATTAAAATTATTTCTCATTTTACAAATGAGGCTAGTAGGGGTAAAACCATTATCTGTGGTTCTATCGCAAAAAGTTGAAGAGTCAGAATTTGAATGCAGCTCTTTCTGACTCCAAAGATCCTGCTATTATCTACTCTGCTTTACTGGGCAGTTATTTGCTGTAAGCAGAATAGGAGCAGAGCTGATAGAAAACACTCCAAGGGAGCTAGAGTTCAGGAGTGGGACTTCAGCCCATGGCAGAGCTGACAACCTGTGTTTTCAAGCAAAAACTCAGTTACAGGGACCAGAGTATGAGACAATGTGTTGGTCACAGGAAACAAGCCAAAAGGCAGTATTATAGCCAGAATGTCTAGAGAGATTTCCAAAGGCTCTTAAAACTTGTCTACCCAGCCAGAGGTTAGATTGGGCGGTGAGATTGATCTATACTAAATCGTGGGAAAGAGCTGAAGCCCCCTAGATCCTGGGATTTAAAGAATACCAGGAAGAGTGTTTTAATTTACCACCATGAAGCCAACCTGTCCAGCTCTTCCTCTCCATGAAGAGCCACATAAAATATGTGAGCTGGGACCAGTTAAGACCTGTTGCCTTTTGCTTGTTGGAGTGTGCCTTTCTGAAACATGAGTAAAATAACTTTCAGCTTGAACACTTGGTAGACCTATTACAGGAAACATAATTTATTTAAAAGTCTTTTAAAAATTATGTTTAATTGAAATTCTGTTTATGGAAATTGAACCATCTTCCAGAAGAATAACCTCTGGAAATATAAACAAGAATCTGTTCGGCTTACATTGCTGTTATGTGAAGTTCTTACTTGGGCTTGTCTGTTGGGAAGAGTGAGTCACTTGTTCCACCTGAGCAAGGTTCTTATCTGCATTCTAGAAAGAGAGCAGTGGCTTCTGTGAGTAAAGAAGTTGGAGATTAAGGATCTTGAATTTAGCAGAGGTCAGTTTCTATACTGCAGGTTATCAGGTTTATTTTAGAGGAAGAGACAAACCTCAGTTATTGAGAAAAAGTTGACGATCAAATATTCAATTCATTAAGTCAAGGCATAGAATTTGGGGACAATAAATCTAATCCAGAGAGGAGGCTGATGGAGGTCAGAGACACATACAGATTCTGGGAAAAGATGATAAGGATGTAGGCTGTAGATATCCTGGAAAATGAAGTAAATACTTTCAGGTCGCTGAGAAGAGTTTTTTTTTTTTTTTCTTTTTTTCCCCCTGAATGCATACCAGATGGAAAACTTTGTATTATTTAGAGAAATGCTGCCCACTTAATAAGAACCTGGAGGGAAAAGCATTCTCCCAGTGTTCAGTCTCTGATGGGAAAGAAATACCATAAATACTTCTTAGTAGTTTGAATTCATTTGGTTACAAATGACACAAATTTAATGCAAACTGGTTTAAGCAAAGAGTAAATTTATTGACTCATCTACCAAAAATGGATTTAAAGGCTTAAGTAATATCATGATTAGAAGGGCTTCCATCCTTCTCTTCTGTGTTCTTCCGGGTTGGCATCATCCTGAAGCTGGCTCCCATTTCATGGTGGCCCCTGCAGATCTAGGCTTCCATCCTATTAGTTTCAAGCCAGCAAAAGATGTTTTGTTTCCCAGTGGTTCTAATAAAGGTCTGTGAATTAAGTCTCACTGACTGTTTTCTTGACCTAGGCTACATGTCTACCCTTCAACCAATCAGATGTGATGCTCTGGCTGTTTCTGAATCTCATATTAATCTCGGGAGCTGAAGAGGGGCTAACACCTCTCTAGCTCAACAACAGGATTTCAGAGTGGGACATCAGGTATTAATAAAGGAAACCCAGGGAGGTATTACCAGGCCAGTGCTAGGCAGACAAGAACAATTGTGAAATCAATGCTTTAATACTCTTTGCTTTACTTCTCAGAACCTTTTCCAGAAAGGAAGATTTTGAATTTGTGCTCTTCTTTTCCCAGCCTTTGCCTGGAAACCCCATGCAGAGCCTTCCTGCTTGGTTTCACACCTCATTTGCTGCTCTTCCCAGCAATACACATCTCTTTACAAACATTCCATTAGATTTGATGTTTGCCTCAGAGCTAGATGTGTTTGAAGGGTTTCTTTAAGGTTCACAGATATCTCCCCTGGGTGGTTTCTGTGGGCTTTTTTTCCATTTTCCCCCAGGCTCGTTACTCTTGGCATGTCAAGGCTTCATCCATCTTTTAACACTGCTTGCCATTGTGTATGTGTGTGTGTGCATTAGATGCTGAGGGAGACCCACTGAGGCATCACAACCCTGCTGATGTGCTGTGTCAAGTACTAGGGGTGTTTGTAATAAACAGAGAGGCAGGCAGAGGCACTCTGACTGCAAGTTTATCATGGAGCTAACAGGAATGGAGGGTGGGCTGGTGCTGAATCTACTGAGGCAAGAGAGCAGAGAGGGATTTTGAAGATGGCCAGCATAGTCTATTAATTTTTAATTAGGGAAAAATTCAGATATACGCAAAAGAAGGGGAAGAATAATACAATGAACTCCAAGTACCCAGCACCCTGCTACACAAAGCATCAACTCATGGCTACCCTTGTTTAATCTATATCCTCACCCATTCTCCTGGGAAAAACTACACCTCCCACTCTGGGATTTTTATGAAGCAAATCATAGACATTATAGCATTTCAGCTATACATATTTTAGTAGGCTACTCTAAAAAGATAAGAACATTTCTTTTTAACATATCCATAATACCTAAAAAAAAGTTAACAATGATTCTTGAATATAATCCAATATTGAATCAAATTTCCATACTTAAAAAAAATAAAGTTGGCTTGTTCTATTCAAGAGGAAATAAGGTCCTAACTTTGCATTTGGTTGATATGTCTCTTAAAACTCTGTTAATCTGTAGGTTCTCCTTTGCTCTTTCTTTTCGTAATATGGACAAAAACGGATTTTTTTTGTCCCATAGAGATTTTCACATTATATATTTTGCAGATTACATCTCCAAGATATCGTTTAATACATTTTCTGTTATTATATTTCTGGTAAACTGTTAGAGCTAAAGGTTTGATTTTATTCAGTTTCATATTCTTGTTACGAATACTTCACAGGTGATTGTATGGACTTCAATCAGGAGACACAGTATTTCTGGTTGGTTCATTTTGTTATGCTAGCAGCCGTTGATTGGCATAGCTTAGGTCTTTTACTTCATTAGGAGTTATCCCCCTCCCATTTGTTTTTGTTTTGTTTCATTGTGTTTCCTGGCATTGATTTATTGATGAGAGCTAGCCAGACATTTTGGAGGCTATCCTATGTCCTGGATTTGCCTGATTATTTCATTATGTCATTTACTTTGTTCCTTTCTTTTAACCTGAAAGTTCCTGTAAACTGGATGTTAGAAATTAAATCTCAGTTAGATTCAGGTTCCTGGTTTTGGCAAGATTACTTCATAGGTGACAGCATGCACTTCATGTTGTGTCATATTTATTTTGAAGGGTCCTTCCAAAACATGTCAATATTCTTCAAAGTATAACCACATTCCATATTAAAAATGATAAAATAATTATATATATACACACATACATGAATACATATGGCTGTAACTTTTTAAAAAGTTTTAAAAAATAATTTAATAGCTCTAGTTCTTTTAAGAATAAATTTTTCATTTTGTTTCTGAAATTTAAACTTTATTTTATATATATGTATCACTATTTGTGGTGGTTTATAATTGACTGGCTAATATCTTGTTTTTGTAGACTCTTTTTTCCTTTTTATTCTGAAGAATTTTTAACATATATGAAGTAGGCAGAAAAGTATAACAAACCCCATATGTTCATTATCCAGCTTCAGCAATAATCAGTTTATGGCCAGTTTGTTTCATCTATTTCCCCATCCACTCCTCTCTTCCCAAGTTATTTTTTTCTTCAACTATTATTTACATGCCATAAAATTCACCCTTTTAAAGTGTATATTTCTCTGGTTTTAACTATAGTTACAAAGTTGTGCAACCATCACCACTACCAGTGTTCAGAACATTTTTACCACCCCTCAAAAGAAACCCAGTACCTATCACTTCCTATGCCCCTCGCCTCTTAATCCCTGGCAAACATTAATCTACTTTCTGTCTTTACAGATGGGCCTATTCTGGACATTTTGTATGAATGGAATCATACAATATGTGGCCTTTTGTGTCTGGCTTCTTTCACTTAGCATAATGTTTTTAAGGTCCATCCATGTTTTAGCTTATATCAGTACTTCGTTGCCTTTTATTGCCAAATAATATTCTATTGTATGAATATATCACATTTTTTTTATTCATCAGCTGATGGGCATTTGGGATGTTTTCACTTTGGGGCTATTAAGAACAATGCTGCTATGAACATTCATGTGCAAGCTTTTTTGTAGACACATGTTTCCATTACTCTTGGGTATATACCCAAGAATCAAAGTGCTGGGTCTCCTATTATTATTATATTTTTAAAAATAATTTTAGGTTTAGAATAGTCTATTACCTTTTATCTAAGTGGTGGAATATTGAGTCTTAGAAATTGAACTACTCAGGAACTTCTTCAGTTCTCACTTGGGTCTTAGGTAAAGAAAGCACAGGGGGTCCACCCTGCAACTCAGTAGGTGCACAGGGGGAGAAAGACTTGACTGGGCCAGGCACTTCACTGACTCATGGCAAAGCAAAGGCAAACTGTGTCTCAGATACATTATTAGAGATTAATGCCTGGTTCAGTGGTGTCTACAATGATGGGTTACATTTCCATGTGGCCTAGTTACTTTTACACTGTTCCCTTGCTTTGGGCTGCAGATTAAATCCTCACTAGCAATATTTCAGGTAGGGTGACTTTGTCCCAATGGGGATAGAGGGAACAAGTACATTTGGTTCAATGCAAAAGGATCTTCCCTGTGGGAAGAGTTCTCAGAATGCATGTTTATTGATGATGGGTCAGTAGAATAATTTTCAAATATAAGGCACATACAGCAGCTGGAAGAGGAAATGTGCATGGGTGGATGGTCAGCCAAACCTTAGGGAATTGACTGGAATTCCTCATCTCATTAGGTAGCTATGGTAAGAGGATTGATTCCTAAAGAGTTTAACATCTAATCTTGTTTTCCCTCTACCCTTCAGCAAGATGTCCCATAAATATCCTATAAAGAGGAACACATCTCTCCCATGTAAATAGCTCTAGAAAAAAAAATTATACTATGTTAAAGAACTTTTAATAGTGTGGACTATATTTCAATCTTTGCCAACTTTTACATTTAAAGTCAGTATCTTCATCCAGGGAAGAGAAAAGTAGAATCTTAGCTGTGAAGCCTGGATATGGCCTCTTTGGAAGAATTATGCCAATTTCTGTGGCCATCACAATGCTAAGAATTTGTTTTGGTCACATTTGCTCTTTTAGAAACCCCTTCCAGACTGTGAAAAGGCCCTTGCAGGCCATGTAAATGAAATGTCCATGTGGCCAGGGAATGTGACTCACAATCCAAGGCTGATATATAGTAGGCACTCAAAACTGGTAAGGAAAATAGAATTTCCCTTATCACGATGTTTACATTCTGGGGACAAAGAGGCAAAATTACTCAATATGAATAAGTAAAATATATAGTATGTTAGTGAACAAATGCTTTTGAGAAAAATCAAGTAGGAGAAGGTGACAGGGCATAAGGGTGGGTTTCAGATTTAAGAAGATGGTCAGAGAAGGCTTTTGAGGAAAGAATTGAAGGAGGGCATGAGCGGGAGAGCTATGCCCACATTTGCTCAGAGGGAAGAGGAAATGTAAGAGATCTGAGGCAGGGGCATCCCAGTGTGTTCAAGAAAGTGGCCATTGTGTCTGAAGAGTAGAGAACAGAGTACCTGAGGTAATCATTGCTTCCCCATCCCAGATCTCTTTGATAAAATAGGGGGTATCTGAATCTCCTCTCAGCCCTGCAACGTACGTGGCATGTGGTTTTTTCATCATTCCCTAGAGACAGAGACTTTCAAACATGTGCTCTGGGAAAGTGAACTAGCCACTTTGCATCTAGTTATCATCCCTCTTTTATCTGTTTAATCTAGAAGAGATTCATCACTTTTCTTTTTCATTCATGATATAGGAATTTTTAAAGAGTAAAGATGAAATATCTTATAAAATGGTCTTCAATCTTGGTTGTCTGATTGTTTACCCATTATTAGATCCAGGCAAAAATCTTGGCAAGAATATACTATAGGAATGATACAGCATACTTCCTAATGTTTCCCAGCAAGAAACACATCCACATACCCTATTATTAGTGATGTCACACTGGTCATTCAGTTCAGGTGGTCCCCTGGATTTATGCAATATAAAGGTGCTTTTTATGCTTTGTCATTAATTAGTAATCCCAAAGATTGTGTAACTATCCTATTCCCCAACTACTTTCACTCTGGATTTTAAGCAATAATCTATAATCCTTTTCCAAATCAATTATTACATTGGTGGGTTTTCAAAAAGTGATTTTTCCCTATTTTATCATTTCTTCTCTCTATATTAGATGAGAGTTTTCTGTAAAGAAGGGTATTCCCAAGGTATGAATTTGGGAGAGGATAGGATGAAACATTCTAAAATTTTAATACCACTATTGATGTAGAAAATATTTAGTAGAAGATCTGTCATGGTTCAGAGATACACTAAGTTAGTCTTAAAAGAAAATCATGTGCTCTAGAAATTCAGAAGAATGTGTACAGCCTCCATCATTCTAGGAGATGGTACATAATACTCGACTCCTTATTGCTGTTTCTCATCTAAGCTGGTCTGTGTTCTCACCTCTATGTCTGTCACCTCTGTAATGGTTCTCATGGATATTTTGTGACAGAGTTAGGGAATTAAGGTAGATAGTTGTGGAGCTTTTTAGTAAGATGCAATTCAAAGCACTGCACTGGGGGACTAGAATCATGGATGTTAGTCTAGACTCATCTACTGACCCATTCTGTGACCCTCAGTTTCAAAATCTGCAAAATGAATATGCTAGATTGAAATTCTTTCAGTTTTAATAGAGGTTTGTCCTAGATTCTCAGTCACTGTATACTTTTAAATGAACTTTCATGAAATGTGGATTCTTGAGCATTTTAGTTCTCCTTAATTATTTCTAGATCTTAAAGACTTTGTGAAATTTGCATTTCCCTAAAAAAATTTCTTGTGGGCAGAGGCCACCATACAGCTGTGATATCTGATACTGTCTTCACGGTCAACCTTCACTAAGGACTTACTGTGTGCCATAGGCTGTGACAAATGCTCTACATTTATTTTCATTTAATACTCAAATAATCCAATATGAGAGATGCTATTATTATCTCAAATTTAGAGATGAGAAAACTGAAGTTTAAAAAGAGCTTTCCCAAGATCATTTAGAAAGTGCTAGACTCAAGTTTCTCAAACTCAAGTTTGTCTCCATTCAAAGTCCATAAATTATATTGCTATTCCACATTTGCTCCCTATGGGCCCAATAGGAGTGATGAATTACTGGACCCTTTTGGATGCCTTTTACAAAATCACTTTGCAGGAGACATGGATTTTCATTCTTAGGCCCTCCACCCAAATACTCCCTAATTTATGCCCTCAGTATTTATTACAACCCATGTCCACTGAGAACAGCCTCAGATACCAGTCAATGGTAAGAGTCCCATTTCAATGATTTCACCTTCAGAATGATTCCCTTCAATGTTTTACATCTTTGCTTTAAAATAAGCTATTGGATGTCTCCTCAATTTTATTCTATTCTAGAAAAGTTTGTATTTTTGTTAAATTGAATCCCAAGGTTTTTCCTGGACTTTTAAAGTACAATGACTCATAAAAGCATTAAAATATTGGTCTTCTGTAATCTATAAATGAAAAGCGCAAGCTCGGGATACCCCTCTGCTAATATGTTTAGCCTGAGAACTAACAGTGCAACAAAGCAAGTTCGCTTTTCTTTCCCGCGGACTAAACTTTGACAATGGAAAATATCAGTCTTGTTCCTTGATTGCATTTCTTGACCAAAATGTGGAGTTGCCACATATCCCTAGTGTCACTCAAGCAGAAAGAAGGAGAATTGCCTCTCAGACAGTTTTCTGAGCATCCTAAACTCCTTGTTACACCGTTTCCCCTCCTCAAATCCCTACTTTTTGCTCAAGAATAGATTTCAGAGGGATATCTACTGACAAGAATTTGCATGTGCTGTATGTCTTGCATATGCTTATTTAATATGCCTCCAAATTTTGCTTCTTCATGGCCTTGAGTTACACAGTCTAAAATAAACAAATAAAACCTTTTCATCTCCACTCAATTTAAGAGAAGAAATTCAATTCTGGAGGGTTATATTTATGTTGGCAATCATCTTACCTAACATGTAATCATGAGGAAAATGGCAAAATAAACAGAAACTCAGCGTGAGACTTGGACAGTGGTCATATGTACCTCTTGAGCCCCTGCTGTTGGCTAC